>CAVNZG010000425.1:0-33513 GCA_963693315.1 Diogma glabrata | reverse complement strand
ACATTAAGTCCAAAATAGCTTACGTCCGTGCATCATATACTATTTTTTATTCGCCGCAAGCAAAATATTTTAAGAAAAGTTGTTTATTCTAAATTAAAATTATAAATTTTCATAAATTTTAAAATAAAAATATGTGGAACAAGTAACCTTTGACAAAATATTTATTATTTTTTCCAAATTATTGTGTAGCTACTATGACAACAAATGATAACAACTATTTTAATTGGATAATGAAATTTTGAATTTAAGGGTTGCTTTGATAAAAATTTTTATTTTTCATAGAATTTAAACAAATACAAATGCTTTTTACTGTTTTGGACGTAGCTATGACAACAAAATAAATAGTTGAAAAGTGATACTTTAGAGCCGCAAATTACAGTAATAAAGTAACACTTTAATATGTAGGCGAATAAAAAAGATTTTACTGAATAGACCCTCATATCTATCAAACAATATTTAATTTTGAAATTGAATTAGGAATAGCTGGTGTAATTTTGTCATTCCTAGTTTTAATTTCAAACAAATATCGTTGTATAAATGTCCAACGTTTTATTGACTCATCAGGATATTTGAAATTAAAAACAAAAAAAAATTTAAAACAAATATTTAAACATTGGATAACATATTGGCACTCATATTTAATTGAGTCAAAATAAATTATAAAGCTTTTTAAATTATATAAGTCGTCTCCAACAAAAACCATAAATGGCAGAATATGGTGCTCCTTTGATATCCACTGCTCAAGTCGAATGGGCACCGAATGGGAATCGAGTATAGAATATGTTTTGTTTTTTTTTCTGTTGAGATTTTGATTTTATTTGCGTTGGCTGTATAATGTCATGAAGCAGCTTTAAAATTGCCAAATTTCGTGATCCTGAAAAAAAAACATTATTATCAAAACAGAAAAGTAGCGACAGTTTGAATAACATATACCTTTATTCAGATCTTTTTTTAGCATAACTTCTAACAGAAAATCATTGTTTGGTTGGGATTTTAAATCCATTTCAAGTATAGGAAATATTTTTTCTGCAACTGGTCCCATTTACTGTAGAAAGTGGTGTCAGCATCTTTAAACTGATATTGAAAACCAATATCTACCTGTGTTCAAAAAAATTCATAATGTAACAATTTTTATTTATTTTATACAAAAATAAAAATTAGGTAAAAATTTAATGCAATTAAAAGTTCTTACTAGTAAAAAGCCGCCCATTGGTAGAACGGTTTTTTGATTTTCATTATTTTTAAAATATTTCCGTCGATATACAACAGTATCCCTTCCATCTTTTAACAATAACATCAAATGGATTTTTGTTGTTTTGCAACCATGCCATTATTTTAGCTGCATCTATTTCGCTAAAAAAACATTTTCCTGTGCAATAAAACTGAACTAAAACTGAAAATACGCTAGTGACTACCTGTGGGTTCCATGTCTTCTTGTCCATCGTCAACTTCCTTAAATTTATTTGCTTTTTATGAAATTAACTTATATGTCTTCTAAAAACATTTGATTGACTATAAGTTTGGTTTCAATCTTCACATTTAAAAAAATTACATACATGTTTTTGCTTCAAATGTAAAAAACAAAGTTCAACATTATTAATATGTTTACAACATTTGAAACAACTTACCATGATTAAATTAAATTAAATTATTATAGCAAGCTTCCTTATAACATTTTATTTCTAATACACATTGAGTAATAAATTTTAATATGGTTTGACACTATGTATAAATAATTTTTTATTCGCCTGCATATTAAAGTGTTACTTTATTACTGTGATTTGCGGCTTTAAAGTATCACTTTTCAACTATTTATTTTGTTGTCATAGCTACGTCCAAAACAGTAAAAAGCATTGGTATTTGTTTAAATTCTATGAAAAATAAAATTTTTTATCAAAGCAACCCTTATATTCAAAATTTCATAATCCAATTAAAATAGTTGTTATCATTTGTTGTCATAGCTACACAATAATTTGGAAAAAATAATAAATATTTTGTCAAAGGTTACTTGTTCCACATATTTTTATTTTAAAATTTATGAAAATTTATAATTTTAATTTAGAATAAACAACTTTTCTTAAAATATTTTGCTTGCGGCGGATAAAAAATAGTATATGATGCACGGACGTATTTTGGACTTAATGTGGGTGCAAATCTCGGCTAGCGCCTCGATTTGCAAACTCCACATCCGTCCAAAATCTTTAGCTTTACGTCCTAGCATCATAATGTACTATTTTTGTATTTTATAGAATTCACTTTAATTTAACTTTAAACTTAGCTTTGCTTACTTAACTTTAACTTACATAACTTTATTAAAATTATTTAAACTATTTAACAAATAACACATTTATTTTTAAAATTTCGTATACAGTTTAAGAAGTTTTAAAATCTATTGATTTTAAAAACGCATATATGACAGTCATATGTAAATTTTACGGACGGATTGCAAAATCAACTAACACGTGTCTGTTGATTCTAAGATAATAAAATAACAACTGTATGTAAAATTTACGAACGGTCTGTTAAATCAACTAACAATTCTTTTGATCGATTAAAACAAATGACTGCGTAGTGCAGTGATTTTTTTGAAATTTCTTATCTAAGATTCAAAATAAAATAAATTTAAACATCCTTTGATACAAATTCTGTATTTAGTTACCTAAGATAATTCCTAATATTAATTCCTAAGGAAAAACCAAAATTAGACCAAAACTAGATTCTAATTCTTTGTTACCACATATAATAAAAGCATTTTAAGTTAATTTTAATCAACAATTATTAAAAAAAACCTAGAAAAATCGCGCAATAGTCTGAATATATGAAAAAAATCTACTCAAAGTTATGTTGTATTAGTAATAACAAGCATCATCAACGAAAAATGTTCGTAGATTTTGTTAAACAAATTTAACAGACGCGTTTGTTAAAAAATAGAATCTAGAACCAAAACTAGATTCTAATTCTTTGTTACCACATATAATAAAAGCATTTTAAGTTAATTTTAATCAACAATTATTAAAAAAAACCTAGAAAAATCGCGCAATAGTCTGAATATATGAAAAAAATCTACTCAAAGTTATGTTGTATTAGTAATAACAAACATCATCAACGAAAAATGTTCGTAGATTTTGTTAAACAAATTTAACAGACGCGTTTGTTAAAAAATAGAATCTAACAGACACGTATGTTGAAACAATGGTATTCAAATAACATGTCATTTGAAAAAAATCAACAGCCAAACACTTGTTGAATTTTACATACAAATTTTTTTAAGTGTATTCAACAATGGAAATCAACGTACAGTTCGTAAATGTCGTTAAAAATATTTAACAAACATGTATGTTGAAAATAAGAAATTAACAGAAATGTCCTTTGAAACACTCAAATTCAAACAACATGTCGTTAAAATAAATTTAACAGGAAAATGTTTGTTGAATTTTACCTACATATTTTTTTGAGTGTTCTTTATTAAAAAATTATTTGGTATTTTATGTTTGCTGGTACCAAGCAGTAGCCAGGTAAAATTTTACCTTTTATTGCTTTGGTGTAATAAATTTATTTATTATTTTAAAGCATAAATTTGTTTTATATTGCTTGGTAACAGGAAACAAAAGATTTCGTTTTAGTTGTTAGTGATTTTTTTTTGATTGATTGAGATTTTTTTTGTGTAAAGTTTTTTGACATAATCTAGCTCCTCCCACCTCGGACATATTTTAGGAGTTGGAAAATATCAGTTAGTTGATTATGAAATGTCTTTTTTTTAACTAATTTTGTTACCACTAATTGTTACCACTAATTGTTAGACCACTAATTTTGTTAGTGTCTTTTGTGTCCTCATTTTTTTTTGCTTTCTCTTATCGTGCTACTGTTGCATGAAATCTGCTATCGTGTTTTTATGTCAGAGATACCCAGTTTCTTTTGTACTGTTAGGTGTAGAAATTTAGGCCTGGCCGAATTTCAGTAGCTATACCTGCAATGTCAAAGGGTAAGTCTTTGTCTCAACAAAATGGCAGCAAAGGGAACCAACAGCTTAGCATTGACTTTACCAACATAAGAGGTCTCAATTCGCATCTAAACGTGGTTCATCACTACATCGAAAAAAATAAACCTGACATATTGTTTCTTACCGAAACAATTGTTAGTGGCAAAGCATCGAAATTGGATCCCGATAAATACCGGATACCTAGTTACGAATTGGAACATTCCTTTTATAACAAGCATGGGGTCTGTGTATTTGTTCGAGATATTCACTTTCATGTATGAGAATTAAGGCCTACGAGTTGAACACTAAGCTCCATAATTCTAAAGCACTGAAGATCTCAGGTGTTGATGAAACTATGTTTATAATAGGATTATACAGATCCCCAAATTCTCCCCCAGGATGTGCCTTTTTCGATCAAATATCGGCTAATCTAGACAAGATTACCACGGATTACCCAAAGCAAGGCTAGCCATTCTTGGAGACTTTAATATTCATAACAAAGAATGGCTTAAATATTCATCGCGCTCTGACGACGTAGGAAGACAAGCCGAACTGATACTCGCAGATTATCACGGTTTGACGCAAATGATAGAGTGTCCCACGAGAATCGCAGACAATTCACATCATAACAATAATTTGCTGGATCTGTTTTTGACAAACGAACCAGATACTACGCAGACAAAAGTTGAACAACCCCTCGGAACATCAGACCATTTACTAATATCACCCAGCTAGCACAAATTTGTAGCAATGGAGCTAATGTAACAAAAAAAAAGAGTCGCAAGATTAAATATGTAAGGCTACTGTAGCTTTATTGCGACTAAAAAAGCAGAATTTACGGTATATTTTTTAACATACTTAGTCGCTTTAAGGTGACAAATATGTTATAGTTATGTTTAAAACATGTTGTTACCACAATTTGAGGTTGACACAATAAGATTAAACATGATTGTAATATCCGTAAAAGTTATTGTTTTGTTAACCGAACCAATGTAATATGTATTTGTAACAAAAAAAAGATCGCAGTTATGTTTTATAAATGGTTTTTGTTCGTATCAATAACAAGAGAATTTTTCAAAATGAAAATATAAACATTTAGGCGCAAAACGTTAGGTCATATAGAAGTACTATTATTGTTCTTGGAACAAAAACTAAATCACAATGTTGTTATTGCACCTTTTTTATGTTACATTTCAGTTATATTATCGTTAGTGTAACGAAAATTTTGTTTTAAGCTTGTTTTATAGACGTTATAATGTTAGATTCTTAACAAATATTACAATTACGACATAAATATTCATTAATAAAAACAAAATAAGTTTTTAGAATGTTTTAAAAATATTTTTCTTAAGTTTTCTCTCACATGATTTTTATTTCAATAATTTGTTTTTTTTAAGTGTGTTTTAAAAGTCAGAGACACAATGAAATCAAATCATAATATTATGTGCTTTAAAATTGAAAAATTGCATGAATTTTACCCCAAAATTTTACAACAAATGCCGTTTTGTCAATAAATATGGGTGTTTTGCTTCTGGAAAATTCACGCGCAACCAAAAAAAAGAAAATTAGGAAAATATTTGGAAAATTAGAAAATTTCCGTACTTTGAATATGGCATGAAATATTGATATACATAGCTTAAAACATGTTTTTAAGCTCCTACAGTCATCTTGCACCGAAAATTGTTATAGGCAATATATAATAACGCATTTGATTTTTTTCAAACAAAACTGCATTTTTTAGGAAACAAACAGAACGACGTAAAATATGGCGAATATTCACATCTATATCAGATTATTTCCAACGTTTCTGAAACTTAATAAAAACCTTACTGCAACGTTTTTGTTACTAATTAAATTTCCTCAACTACATTGCTTGAACTATTTTACTCTTCTGCCATTGCAACTAAATAATAACCTTACTGCAAAGTGCTTGTAGCTAATGAAATGTTTCAAACTACAATTTGTTTCTTCTGTCATTGCTACTAAATAAAAACTTAAGTTTTTACAGCGTCTTTAAAACTAACTGCATTGCTAAAATTACAATACTTAAAATATTGTTTTCTTCTGTCATTGCGACTGCGTAATACCGCCATTGTAGCGTTCTTAAAAGTAACTTTATGCTTTTTCTGTCATTGTCACTAAATAAAAACCTCATTGAAGCGTCGTTGTAACCTACTAAATTTCTTCATATAAAGCTCCCGAACCGTTTTTATTACACACTTTTATTTAACTTGACTCTTGAGAGCTTTTATGGGTGGAATTTTGTGATTCATTTTTCAGTAACTTCCCATTATGTTATTGATCCCAAATTGAAAAGACAAGTTTGTTGAAGCAGTCAGTACGTATTTCTAAAACTTTTAAAGCAAAAACTTTATAAATCTGAAGAAAAAAAATTCAAATTTTTCTTCATTCTGAGAGACCTTAAAGAATTGCACTGAAATCCCATCCTCTGGTTGACTCATTTTGAGCGAAGGAATTTTGGTAATACTGTGTATATCATTATAATCATAGACATCATGCATGTTTGTGTCATTTCATATGGACAAAAGGCCTTACATTATAAATAATGAACACAAAAAAAATAAAAGTATGACATTTTTTCTGTAATTGCAACAGAATAAAAACCTCATTACTACGTTTTTGTAACTTTCTTAATTTCTAAAATTATTGTTTTTAAATCGGGTTTTTTTTCTGTCATGGCAACTAAATAATAAACTCACTGCAACGTGCTTGTAACTAACTAAATGTCTCAAAGTACAATATGCGAACCGTGAAATCGTAAAATTATCGTTAAAAATACACAAAAATACAGAATGGCATATTTGGTAGTAGAAGCTTACAAAAAACAATCTACCACCATTTCTGAGTTTTTTGTAGCGCTGCCTGGTTGGGTGGACATCCCAAATAAAATTATTTATTATCCGCGTATTGACGCAAAAGCTGAATTATTAAATATTTAATCATCGGCCGCACCAGATTGGATCCCAAGAATTTTGAAAAAAGTGTGGCATACAGACTTAACATTTGACTACGCTGAATCTATGGTGGATTTTCATGTCAGGAATAATAGTGGTGCAAGCACTGATTGAAGATGGAAAGGCAAGATTGAAAAAGAATTTGATGCCAGCACCAAAATCATTACCACGGACAATACAATATTCGTTAATGAAACCAACTGCAATGTCTCCGGTAAGTTAAAATATTTATTTAAAAATCAAAAATCAATTCAAACTAAATTCAAATCAAATAGGATTCATTGCCGGCTTCACAACCACCATCAACCAATATATTGAATATCATAGAACAGCCAAAATCAAAGATAAATTTTGACGAAATGGAAATTGAATTCTCGTCTGACGACCGATACGAAAACACACATCGCGAATATGACAAAATACTCAATGGTCAATTCGTCAGCTATTCTATAGAAACTACCGCCAATGGCACCAATATATTGGTTTCTTTGAATGATGAGCCAGTGTCTATCACTGAGCCACATACTGAATGCCTCTTGCAGAAAGAACAACACCACCACAACAAACGTGTATCGAATGCAGATGGTTTTGTCGCAATGCCGACCGATGAATATATAGAAATCATCGAGACAGTTGCTAACACGCATCAAATTGTAAGTGGATTGCAGGTTCAAATTAATAAAATTAATGACAAAATAGATGTCCAAGCTGAATCAATTGGTAAAATTTTCAGTATTACTAAAAGTTTGGACAGTTTCCTTACGCAATATTTTAAAAATGGGAAAATCCAAGAAGAAACAGTTGAATCAACAAAACAACCTGTTGAAAATTATGTACAAATGGAACAGTTTGATGATTTGGAAGCCATGCAGCCCATAAATACGACAGAAGATTTAATAAACTTTGAAGTATTGTTGGCCAACAAAGCTTTCTCCGACAGGTTCATCCGATTTTTAAAATACAAGTATAATTTCGCTTCGTTGAAGGTAAAATCATTTTTCGGTTTGGCATTGCGTCAACTGACTGCTGCTGATTTATTCACAAATTATTCTTGGAACGGTAATAGTCGAAAAGGAGAACATAATATCGGATTTGGGACAAAACATGAAAAATTTGTAAAATTCATCACCCGCCTGGTTCGTATGGTTTATGTACATGTAAGCATTAGCGATGTCGAAGAATGGTTTTCAAGCCGCTTACGTCAGAAAAAACAACTTATTGAACGAGAAAAAAACCGAACAACTGAACCAAAATTGCCAGCTCCCCGAATTCGATTACCGAAAGAAACGAGAGTAAATAGTGGAAGCGTAAATGAAATTTCAGGTGGATGTGGCCTAGAAAACCGAGAAAACCACCAAAATCAAATTCCAAATGATAATATAGAATCAAAGTGAATGTGGATATTGTACTTTTTTTAAAATGAATTACTTTTAAATAACTATTATTATTATTTATGTTACTTTTTTTTAATGAAATATTTTGTTGTTGGATAATTATATTACATAAGTGTATGAATTATATATTATATAAATTAAATTATATAAGTGTATTTGGGAAAAAATTGTTTCACTGTTGGACCAAGCAAGCATCTACTTAACACAAGAAAATACACAAGTCAAAATAATAAAGACTTTGTCTTATTCACCAAATATATAAATTTATTTTTATTTAAAATATTACAAAATGTGCATTAATTGAAAATACGGAATATTTTTTTAAAATAGATCTTTTTTCAGTTTTTCCCATTGATGGTATGGAAAAGAGGAATAAAAATTGATATATTATTATCATATTCGATCTTAACCATTTTGCAGTACATATCAGATAAAGCATAGAAGGCTGGTGGTTTCATAACACAAAATGATTCATAGATGTTGAGTTCAGATGAGCAAACAGGATATCCAAAATAATTTGAAGTATTTTGAAGAGCTGATCCATATAGAATTAGTTCATTTTCTGGTGTTTTTATGATGAACTTGACACAAATTATTTCAAATGATTTGGTTAAAAGCCATCTGTCGTTGTCCTGGTTACATTTCAATTTGAAATCAGAGAATTCAACTTCCGAATAAATTATACAGTTTGAATGTGGAAGAGTAGACAAATTTTTAGCGTCAATTGAACTAATTTTGTTTATTTCTTTTTTCAGAACAAATGAATTAGTTCCCTTTGATGCAGTTTGTTTCATTTTTCTTGCAGTCTCTTGCTCAAAGAGTCGCTTGGCCAACTTGGCTTAATGGACGAGTTCCATGACGAAGTAAGCTTTTAATTACGAATAATTTGGATTCAAAAGGATACGCAGAAAATGTGTCCAAGGAACCGAATTTCCTAACGTCCTCTACAACGTGGCAGAGATTGTGAAGATTGCTCGTAAAGTGATCAATCCCATATAAAACTTTAAAGTTAACCAAAAAATCTTCAAACATCGATTCAGCAACATTTAAATGTTCTTCATTTTGATCACTTTTTGTGCATATCACTACTGCACAAAAATACAATAAAAAATGATTAAAAACTTTACGGCTTTCGAAAAATTTCATTACAACAACTATGCTAACATATAACAAAAAAGAACGATATTCTGTTCCTTTCCAGTGGGCAATTTCGTTCAATCCACGCATTTTTCGATGAATTTCACTAGGAAATTTACACCTTTCGAGAAATGCCGACACTTCAGCACTTTGTCGAACACTCCACCCTGTGATTATTAAGACTGCCGTTCTTCAATCCAGACAGTAATCGTTTTGTGACACCCTAAAAAAATACAATTGGTGATTTTCTTTAGATTTTGAATATTACTTCATCTAATGAACTTATCTAAATCGATTAGATGTATAACGATTCTGCCACAGGGAAATCCTTTACCATAATTATCGGGAGGTTTGAAACTAATGTAACGTTTTTACAGTGATCTGGATACTCCCCTGACCGGCATTTTTCATCTGTCCGTCTCGTTGCAGTTAATTCAGTAAATATCATATGCCTTGCGGTGGCTGAATAGCTTCCTTTAGTGACGCATTTTAAACAACTGTGGTATCGATTATGCCCAATGACACCTTTAAATAAAAAATTGTGTAGATCAAAAGTTGACCTAATTGTATCGAATTTACCTTTTAAAAATGCACGTGCAGGCGTATCACAGATGAAGCAACGTATATGCACCACAACTTTTTTTGCATCAACTATTATGCCACCATTTTCACGAATTTTCAGGAACTCACTGACAAATGGAGTTAAAAACCAATTAATACTGACTGGTTTGCCTGTTATAACAAATTAATTCAAAGAATTTGAATTTTTCTCTATATAATTGTTAGATACATTTAGCTTTTCCACAATAAATTCCAATAACAAACGGGGCAATTTCTTTTCTCCCATGAATATTAGCTAAAACTGGCCAGAATTCTACTTTTGATGATCTGTGCAAAGGAAGTCCATCCACATTAATATTCAGGTTTACTTCGTTGCAATATTCAATTCGCTCTAAAATATTAACCAATGCTTTTTCGAGGCCATAGTGCCAGTAAGAGCCCCCACTGCCATCTTCAACAATGACTACCTTTTCTCGAGGTGTACCCAATATTTTTCTGGAATCCTTTGGCAGACTCAAATCAGGCATTATTTCATTTAACGTCGTCAAAAGGTTATCTACCGCTGTTCTTTTAATTCTATGTTGCGTACTCCATTCGGAAATAGCCTGTGTTAATGTTGAGCAACGAACTTCTTTGATTTCTGAGGTAAAAAATTCGTCTTCACTTTCATCTAATTCGATATTCCAATTCTCATTCGAATCTGTCATGTTATGGTTGCTTGGCTCAAAATAATTGAATAAATTTGCTTTCTGGGGTATTGATTGAACACTGCACTCCATATACTGGAGTCCATATACTGCACTCCATATACTACTATTGAACACTGCACTCCTGGCATATTTTTGTTACTTGGCCCGGGATCATTGTTAGATTCTGCAGTCATCTCAACATCAAACCCGAAACTTGTTGTTGTGTGGTTTTGGGAGCGCTTACGTGTAGTTATACTTTTCACAATATTTCTCTTTAATTTTGCAACATGTTCATTGCTTTTTATTCTTTTCCAAGACGAAAAATCAAATTTTAGCTTCTTCATTCACAATTATTTTATTTTTTCCCCACACAGAAAATTAAAATAAATGACTTGGATGCAAATTTCAGCATATAATATTATTTCAATTTTAATTTTGAAATTTTATTGCGTCTTATCGGAAGTTTATGCAATTTGTTGTAGTGATTTCACTATAACTCAATAAAAACATAAGTAACATGAAGTTTTAAATATTTAGTTGTCATGACCTTACAGTAACTTCACAAAAACATAAAGGATGCTAGTCACATCTCGGTTGCAAACTCATTACTTGATTTGTGGCAGTTACAATAAAATAACATTTTTGAAATATGCTACAAAAAGAGATGTTTTACTACTGTTACTACTGTTAATTTTTTAAGAAATGATTTTAGTTTTGATGTTCGCCACAAATTTAACTTAAACATAGCTTCTTTTCTTGCAACTTTTATGAAACATTTTATAAACAAGTGCATTTTTCCGTAACAAAATTAAAACAGTATTGTAACTGAGCCGAATGGTTTGTTGCAAATCGCTTATTCGAATCTTAAATATAACCTATATGTGACTAAATTTGTTTTAAAAAACCGAATTACAACCGAATTGTAACATATTAATGTTACAAATCGAAATCTGTGCTAGCTGGGCAGCAATAGTGCTATTTACATCATCGACACAAATTAAAGCAAATATTCGTCGCGTTTGGAACTATAAACGCGCCAACTGGGAGGGACTGAGAAACTTTTATGATGAAACACCTTGGAAAACTATTTGTTGTGTTGATCAAGATCCTAGCATATCGGCAATAAGATTGTCTGAAATCATAAAAGACGGAATACGGCGGTTTTTTCCAAATCGATTAATCACTCCTAAAACTGAGCATCGGTTCACGCGGGATGTTGATGAGGCAGTGAGGAATAAACGCAAAGCATTTAAGACGTATAACGCTAATAAACATCTGAAATCTATAGCGCCTATAAGAAAGCCAGAAATATTAGTAAATTCAAAATAGACCTGGACAAAGACGCGTTTATCCAGAAGAAAGCAAAGAAATTCGATTCTTGGAAGCTGGCCAGCGTTCAACCCATATCAAAGAAAGGCAGTAAGATGGATCCTAACAATTATAGACCAATTGCAATTCTGTCGGTTTTAGCTAAAATATTTGAAAAATATGTTAACTACAATTTAATAGATTATTTGGAGGTGTCGCGAATTATTGATGATAAACAGTATGGTTTTCGTAGAAGTCATGCAACACGTAATCTGTTAGCCTACGTATCCCATCTCTGGAACAAATCGCTGGAAAACCACGGTGAAACATTCAGTATTTCACTTGATATTTCTAAAGCATTTGATAAAGTGTGGCATAAAAATCTCATAGCTAAATTAAAATCTTATGGCATAGTCCATGGTCTCATGGATTCATAGTTTTCTTACAGGTCACCAATTTCATGTTAATTTAGATGGTATCACATCCAATATTTTCACAACCAATGCTGGGGTTCCCCAAGGTTCGGCACTCTCACCAACCTTGTTTCTTCTATACATTAATGACTTACTTATTTCCACAGTGCACCCAATCCATAGTTTTGCTGATGACAGCACATTACATACATCACATGCATCTCCTAAATTTCGACCTCATACTGCAGTTATCACTGATAGAGAGCTGCTAATTGATTCCATCAACAAAAATCTGGAGCGTATAATGGAATGGGGTGATCGTAATCTTGTTTCATTTAATCCAACCAAAACCAAACTATGCCGTCTTTCACGAATATGCAACATAAAAATTTCCCTATTAAAATAAACCATGAGGAATTGCGTGAGGTTGCATCAGTTAGACTTCTTGGAGTGGATATTCAAAATACCCTGAAATGGAATAAACATGTGTTCAACCTCGCTAAATCTGCAATGCAAAAATTAGGATTCTTGAGTCGATGTAAAAAATATTTCAATCCCGAGCAAATTCTGCTAATCTGCAAGTCCTTTATTCGTCCATCCATGTATGGAGTACTGCTGTCATGTTTGGGGAGGTGCTTGTCAGTCAACAATAAAATGCCTAGACTCTGTACAGAGAAAACCAATACGGTTGATTGGTAATACCGAACTAACGGACCAGCTTGATTCACTCCAGCACAGAAGAAACGTGGCTGAATTGTCAATCTACAATAAATATAACTTTAGCGAATTCTCCCCTAAGGAAATTCAAAATATCCTTCCATCGTGTGCGCAGTATAATCGACAAACAAGAGCTGCCGAGTTATCCCATCCATTTGTTGTACAAATACCTCGCTGTAGAACTGTGTCCTTTCAGAACGATTATTTTGATAGAGTGGCCAAATTGTCAAACTCAATGCTTTCCTCTGTATTTCCCGATGAATTTTCCCCTCAGGCATTTAAAGAAAATGTCCATAATCATTTAAAACAATTAGTATAGTTATCCCTATATCCCCATTCCTTCCATTTTCCTCATCTCCTTCCTTTATAGTTGAAATGGTATCTTCGGATATTCAAAGAGTCTAAATAATGAATATTTCATATTTAGTGTGCTAAACATGTCTAACTAATTAATAAAAAAAAAAACTTTATTTATTTTACACCAAATAGTGTAAAACTTTTATTTATTTAACATTATATCTGTCGCATATTGTCGGTATCTCATAAGAAAGGAAATTCAAGAAAACTCGTTCTGATAACAGCCGTGTTCGATTTGACTGAAGCATTTGAAACAACGAAAAATTTAATACAATTGTTGTTGTTTTTTCAGTTGTTTCAGTCAAACTAAACGTACCTAACATTCAATTTACATTGTGTCATTTTTATCACAACAATTTTAATAAGGAAAAAATTTCAAAATGTCGTTTTAATTCTATTTCTTTATTCGTGTGCTTGTGGGCACACATTATATTTGAGTCTAAATGCGTATACGAATAAATCAGAAGGTATTCCAACGTTAGCTGGCCACATACAGTTGTCCAGATGTGAGAAGTACGGATTCTCCAAATCTACCTAGGTAGTCCACATCCTTGCAGCAATTGTCCTTGTGCTTTGTTGATGGTCATTGCAAAAGCGAGTCGCACTGGAAACTAAACGTTTGAATTCAAATGCCATATCTGTTGGGATCATTGAAATGCGTAGCAACAGTACATCTTCCCCTTTGAATTTTCCATTTAAAATTGTAGCTTCAATGACATTGTTCATCATCTTTACACCAAAAATTTCAAAAGCATTTGTGCTATTTCAAAATATTTGACATATTGTTTTAATAAAATGTGTTGTGTAGTTGGAATTACAATGTCTCACAACAACACATAAGACCCTTTAAGACCTAGGTTCTACACCATCATGTTTTTTAAGATGATGGACGCAAATTTCTTATTTTTTGGTTTTTATATTCTTTTTAAAGAATGGAAAACTAAATAATAAATCCTTTCACATAATAATAAACGACATAGGGCAAAATTTCATGATAAAATGGAGGAAATAAAAATCAAATACGTTTTTTTTCTTTCAATTTGTAGGAACAAAGCTAAATTGGGTTCCCAATTATCCTTATAGTGCTAGAAGCATATACCAAGATCAGGTAAAATATGTTTTTGCTCAAGGATTAAACCCGGCATACTTAATAGTTATATGGAAGCTCATTTCTTCGAGCAAACGAAAAATTTCATTTTTTAAAAAAATAAAAAAACATAAAAAATTTGCGTCCATTAACACCTTAGAAAGCATGTTGTTGTGGGACCTTATTCTTCAAAGGTTGTTATGAGTTGTTGTTGCTCACATTGTAATTCATACTGCCCAACACATTTTATTTTAAAACAATATCATGTCATCATCAAAGAATATTCTATAACTAAGACTAAGGGTGCTATCGTTGATTGAAAAAAGTTCATCCGCTAACATCCCTAAGATATCACTTTGGCTAGTGATATCTCACTGCTATTGCCAGTGATATACGATATCTCAAACTAAATCATATGCGAATAGCAGGGACCTAAGTCCGCGCGGTTGTCACACCCATAGATCAAAAATTTTAAATTTTACAAATCTTCCTTGGGTGAGTATAAATTTAATTCTTTAATTCATTAATGCATAGTTACCGTTTGCAAATTACTATTGCATACGTGTTGCCAGCTAAGTCCCACAATTTTCAATTAGTTTGCTCATCATGATTGCCATCCGTGTTTGATCAGCTATGTTTCTTTTTATAGTATTTGTGGGGCTCCCATTGCGTAATTTTTAGCTTTAAATTGATATAATTGATAATATCAACTCTCATCACTTATTTTTAGGAACATGTTTTACATACAATTGCAAACCAACAACATATTTGGTGTAGATGAGAAAATTTGTGACATCTTGACGTTGTAACATAAGTTGGGATCAACTAAAGATAAAACACATGATAAAATCGGTGTTTATGAACTATCTTGTGGTGATTACTATAAAAATATTATATGGGCAGACGCGTAGGTGTTTGAAGAATCGCTTTAAGGAACATTCTGGATACATTAAAACAAACCAACCAAATAAAGCCTCAATAACAAAACATGTTTTGGAAAATAAAATGATTATTCAAATTTTTCAATAGATAATATGAGGTAAAAGAAAGCACGACAGCAATAAATTGGATGATTTTGAATCCCTTTACATTCATAAGGACATAAACGCAATTAATATCGACAAAGGCAACATAAATTTAAATTTATTTAATTTATTTACTAACCACTTTTAAACGTTTGTTGATGATGGATTGCAAATAACCCGAAATATATTCAATTATATAAAATAAAAAATAATTAGAAATAATAATAAAGAAATTTTATTTTTTAAGAGTGGACTCAATAAGGTGTTTCGGAAATTTAAAATTTAAAACATCATTTGTCATATTCCAATATGTATAATTTCGTCATATAAATGTTATTGTTTGTCAGATTATACATTCATTTTTCAATTTCATAAAACTATGTTCAACGAAAAAAACATCAAAGCAAACTACGCGCATAAACCGATATTTAAAAAAAAAACAATTAAAATAATTATCACCCAATAATTATTCCAATGAAAAAATAATACACGACAATTGGAGAAATCAAATCGTAGTGTATTTGCAAAACAACATTAAAAACAACGTTTTAAATACAAATACGGCACCATCTATTGGCCAACCCAAATTTATGAGGTGTATATCACACTATCAAATATATTGATCAATAAAAAAATATGATATGAAATTGGAGAGTGTAAAGGTTGTAAAATAAACTTCGCTACCGTCTTACCGCGAACATAAGAGCTGGTTCTTTTAAACCAATAAAAGAATAGCCGGTTCACCTATTCAATTAGAAGGACCAGTTCTTTTATTTGAAATTTTTATGCAAACTTTATCACTGCCATCTCTAGCTAGTAAAACTATATTACATATATTTCTTTTTATACAAATTTAGTAATTATTAATTTTGAAATACCATTTTATTTTAATATGTTTAAATTGTATAATATAAGCTATGGCCATTATGTTCTTGTATTATTCATTATCGTTAAAATTGCTTAAATTATTTTTAAAATTTAAGGACTGATCCTTCTATTTGAAAGATCTTTTATTCGAAAAAAACAATAGAACTTTCAAAAAAGGATTTTTTTGTTCAAAATCGAATATTAGAACCGGTTCTTATGTTCGCGGTAAGACTGTAGTTTTTCATCCAGTTTTGATGACAATTTTTTTACCTCAAATCGTTTTATTTTAATTAGCAATACAAATAAGAGTATTTTCCAATTTGATATTGATTTTTGTAAATTAATATTGAAGATCAATGAATAATTTAAAAAAATAAATAAATAAATTTAAATTATTGTTTTCTTTAATTTGTACTCTTATTTTTATTCAAACTTTATAAAAACCAATACAATATTTTTTTACAGGTTTCGATACTTTCTAACACTTCTATAATTAATATATAATCTCCACAAAATTATTAATAATCTTTAGTAAAATATTTGACTTAGCATAATATGCTTTTCGTTTATTATCGAATAAAACAAAACTTTCGTTACTAAAACATATTTGATAGTCTAATAATGGCCTTATACGAAGTTGAAGTTTACTATCAATTGAATAAATTGATTTACGCTGCCATCTGAAAGTTGGCATATGAACCATCCATATTTAACATTTGATTCGCAATTAAAAAATATTTAGGCATTTAATCAAGATAATAACTATCCTATCTCTTAAGCTGGACCATCATACACACATTGTAAAAAATTTCATTAAGATTGGTTACGTTGTTGTGGAGTTCATCGCGGACAAACATCGTGACACGTGATTTTTATATATATAAGAAATCGATTCAGCATAAAACTATGCTAAGGTCTGAAAAATTCTGATATGAAAGCGCATGTCGTTATGATCATTGAAAGTTGATCAGTGCGAGATAAGGGCTTATTATTCGATTTATCTCTTTAAAAAATAAAAAACTGTGTACTGTTTACAACGTTAAAGTAATTACGTAGCTTTAACTGTATATTAGTCGAACAACCAAAACAAAATACATATATTATATGTTACTACTTTTTATGATGGATTTATATCAAATAACATGTAGTATATAATTTAATATGAAATTTAATGATATAATGAGCATAACAAGCAAATTTAGTTATGCTTTTTTAATTTTTATGGATATAACGTACCATGGTGTATAAAGTACGCTTGTGTAGTTCCTTGGCCGTACTATATAAAAGAGTTTTACTGCAAACAAAACATGTTTGCTCATAAGTTCAAGATCATCGTGATAATAGAGTTCACTAATAGAAAAAAGAAGTTATTAAAAAAAATTTGCAATGAGTTATTTTGTTAAAATCTTTATGCTAATAATATTTATGTATATTGTAATAGCGGGCAAAAATTTTATCATTGATAATAATCGATATTTTGTAAGTAATCCATTAAAGGTAAATAAAGTCTGCTTGTATTAAAAATATAAATAAAATTAATTAAATATAAAATTTTGTTTTTTATAGTTAAACTGGTATAAAGCATTGAGATTTTGTTTTTACCGTGGAATGTATTTAGTGGACGTGAATTCATCATTAGAAAATGATAGAATTTTATCAATTGTTAAAAATCTGGATAATGCAAACAGTGAAGACGCCAATTATTGGACAAGTGGAACGGATTTAGGTACTGAAGGCAGTTTTTACTGGGCGTCATCTGGAGACCAAGTGTTTTACAACGATTTTGCACATGGACAACCGGATAATGGTTTTAATAAATGTGATGAAAATTGTTTAGAAATACGAGGACCGGTGTTATGGGGGAATACACAAAAATTTCAATGGAACGATCAAACTTGCGAGGAAAAAAGCTATTTTATTTGTAGAAATTCAACATCGGTGCCAATGCCATATTTGGTACTGATTAAACTGGGTGAATTCAATTGAAACGAGGGAATTTGTGAATTTTATGAATAAGTAGTTTTGTGAAATTATAAATAAAAGTGATGCAAAAATTGTGTAGTAGCATAATATATATATTGTTATATGAGATATGCTTATTTAACATAAATTTTTACTTTAACAAAAAATAATCAAATAGCTAATGAATCATAGAAAAATGTCGTCATTGTCCCTAGCTCAATCGGGAGGTTTGTTGGTCGTGAGAAGATTCACTACACTGCTATTTTGTTTTTGTTCTTATCTGACGACATTAAAATTATATTATCAAAAAGTTATTAATTTAATATAGTAATGGTTTAATGGATTGAGAAAAAAAATTAAATGCAAGTAGGGATGCTTTATCAATCAGTTAGTTTCACACCTGTCAATTTACGTTTGAAACTTGTTAGAGCTTTAATAATACCTAAATTACTCTCTCTCTCTCTGGCGTTTACGTCCCATGAAGGGATTTTGCCGTCTGTGCAATCAGCTTCCAATCATCTCGTTCCATGACCAGTTGACCCCAGTTTCGACATCCTATATCACGAAGGTCTTGGATGATGTCATCACGCCAGCGTTGTCTAGGTCTTCCTCTTCGACGAACACCAGCTGGTTGTTGTTGGGACGCTTTTTTTATCATTCTATCTAATGGAGCCCTTTCTACATGACCAAACCATCTGATCCGGTTAGATTTAATGAATCCGATTACATCGCAGCCTCCAAGAAGCTGTCTGATTTCGTGATTCATTCGGATTCTATACTGATTTTCAGCAACTTTGCATGGACCATAAATTGTTCGTATGACCTTCCTTTCGAATGTTAATAAAATTCTACAGTCGGAGGAAGTCAGTGTCCAGCTTTCACTTCCAAATGTAAGCACAGGTCGAATTAATGCTTTGTAAAGTGTGAGTTTACACGACCGCGAAAGATGTTTTGATCGCAGAAGTTTTGAGTATGCGTAGAAAACTCTGTATGCGGCAGAGACACGGGCTTTGATATCTGCCTGCATGTCATTTGACGATGTTATTACAGACCCGAGGTATTTGAAGTTTTCCACGCGTTCCACTTCATAGTCGCCAGTATCCAGATTTCCGGGAGGTATGTTCTTAGATGTTGTTAACACTTTAGTTTTGCCGGTGTTGATGCATAATCCAAGTCGTTTAGCATTTCTTTCAAGCTGAGAGAGACTATCTTTAATATCGCTCGTTCTACGTCCGAGAAGCACAATATCATCTAAATTACTATATTGCTCAAATATTTTTCATAATTGTTCAAGAAAAAGTTAGGATTTACTAAATGTAACATTTAATAACTGCGCAAGATATATATTTAATCGAAACAGATTTAGTTCAATTTCTACCTTTTCTTTTCAAATTTTAAATTGTTCTCTTGAAAATTATCTTAAATATCGTACTTGTCTATTTTTGCATAATTTAATAAAATATAAATGTCCAGACTATCTTTATGAACTTCTCATTTTTCCAAGACTTCAACGAAATAAGTTACTGAAACTTCCAAACAGTTGCCTTTCTTCACAATTTAGATCATCGTTCTTTGTTGAGAGTATTAGATTGTGGAATAATCTTGAAGCAGGCATTAGAATTCTTGAATCAACTTATGACTTCAAGAGGAAATGCTTGCTTCATTTCTCCTCATGTTAAGGGTTTGGTCATTGCACAGAAGTGATAATCAATAAGTTTAGGCTTTTTGAACTCAAATTGCTATTTATTAAAGAAAGCAGTTCATTAATGTCACCAGATTGATTTTGTAACCTTTTCAATAATTCTTTATTTTCACAATTATTTAATTCTATTTTTTTTTTATTAATCTTTAATCAATGAATAATTAATATTATAATCTTAAACTCTGTTCACTATAAACTTAGGTTTAAAAAGGAATTCCTGATGTGAAACTACATTGTATAAATAAATAAATAAATAAATAAATAAATAAATAAATATATAAAAAGAAACATCTACTTGTAGAAACGGTGCCTTTTTTGTTGTTGTATTTACAATATAATACAACTATCAATCCCGTGATTGGTAGTACCTACACTCTCCCTCCTATCCTGCAACTTCCCATGATCCATATACCTAAAATAAATATTCTAACGCATATTTAAATTATACAAGGAAAAGCAAAAAACTCAAACTTTTCGATTACAGTTGAATTCATTTTTTTATTTAAAATTATTGTATTTTTGAGTTTATTACTTCAGTAAAGAAATTAAAAATAAATTATTAACTTAATTAAAAATAATAACTAAACACAAATACCCTGATTATTTGCTCAGTCATCCGTTGTTGATTATAATATGATTTTCTTCCAATTTAAAATTTATTTATCCAATTCCAATTTCCAATTTATTATACGTATATGCTAGGATTTTCCGCCACTATCCAACTTATTGATGACTTATTGAAATTATCTTGTTATCGACCTTCCGCAGTTATCAAATTTATTGATGACCGAACTATTTTATAGACGAATAGATGGTCCAGAAATTGTTGCAATAAAAGAAACGAAATTTATGTATGTGTTAAATTTTCATTGATTAGAAGAAAATCTGGTCTACTTAATAGTTTCTTTAAATCACCCTCTGTTTTAATTCAGTCGTGTGTTTTAAATTTTGTCATCATAACCTTAAAGTACATGATAATTACAACACACTCCAAATAAAAATGCTTCACTTATTTTTGTAATAGACTGTATCTCGCTAAAACGGAATTAGGGTCAACAAATTTTTAACTTTCCTAATTACGGCTTATTCGTCACTTTGACGACTTGAAGCATTAATAGTCCAGATTTATCAGATCTAGCATTTTATAACCATTTATTTTCACAATAACTTGGACCAGCAGTCTCAAACAACAAGTTTTCGCCGACCGATTAATCAAGGTATGATTTATGAATTTGAAATAAAAATGCAGGCTATTATACAAAATCAAAATAATTGATATTCTCAGCAATTCAGGACGTGTATCATGGACGAGAATTTTTTTCATGATGGCAGGTGGAATTTCAGCTTTTGATATACTTATATCGGTAGAGGTCAAAAGCCATTAAAAGCATATATAGGAAGGTTATAATAGAGCCACAGTTGTTAAATAAAGACTTCAGACAAAATTTTGTATAATTTATTATTATAATTATTAAAAGGATTATTATATGCATACATTATTTTTATAAATATTAAAAACGCCCCAAAGTAATCTAATGCAAAAAGTTCAAGGAGACTTCTTCTAGATTATATAAAGATGGAAAATTGAATCAAGATGCCGATTATGTGAATCCGACCATATACGATTTCCTTAAAACTTCCGTAACCGTTAGTATAGTAAAAAAATCAATGTGTTTTTTATTTTGTTTAATGTTTTCACTAGTTTCGACACAGGGTGGCTCCAAATTTGTTAAAAATTTAAAAAACAACTGGCAAGCTTAAAGTTAAATAGTTCTCGAACCGATTAACTGATTTGAATAATTTGTTTTCGCTTTTCAATTTTTGATATTCTTGTTCTTATAAATTGAATCGGTCATTTCAAGAATCTCTTAAGTCACATTTTTTTCCAACATGCTTTTTTTTGCTGAAAATGGTTCCTTAAAGGGAGATGCGTATTCTGGGTAAAAACCACGTAAGTCGATAGCGATATCATTTCTGCATTCCTGCGTAGTACGAAAGGAACCGCAGGTACGGACCCATGGTTCAATACTTATTCGAGAGAACAGTGGAACGTAGGGTCGTATCCAAGCTAGTCTGTGAAAATTGAAATGGGGTTTTAACAATCTGTTAAGCAAAAACCATATTCTAAAATAGTAATTTACTTATTATTCGATACTTTTGGTTTAATTGATGCTAATGTGTATATATTTTGGTTTAAGGCTGTTATGATCTACTTAAATGTTCATAGTTTTGCCAAAGATCAGAATAATACAAATCTTTAGTATTGACACTGTAAAACCCAGAATCAATTGCAAACGACACTATTATCGGTGGAGGCGTTGTAAAGGATAGATCAGCCGTCATACTGCGATCCCTTGAGACTCATCCTCTTTTCGAGGATTTATATTATATATGAATTATATACTTATTAAATATATGAATTAACTCTATCATATTCGTATTATATATGAATTAACTCTATGAATAATTAAGAATGATGGTGAATATTACTATGTACCATAAAGATATTAAAACATGACAAATTAATACATGTAAAATGTTAATAAGATTATTTTTTAGTGTAATTCTCAATAATAAGCAATAAAAAATATGATTACTACGATTGTTTTGGTTAAATTTTTTACCACTAACGCTATTTCTCGCTAAAATAACATAAGTCAAGAACTGTTTTTCAGGTTTTTTTCATTATTTCTATTAATAAACTGTAAAGGTTATTCGCTATTTTAATTTTTTACTACTCAAAGACTAAATTAAACATAAAAAAATCCTTTAAAACTCATTTATTTGTGTATGAAACAGTTTTTATTGATTCCTGAAAAATTCTGATTGAGTGACTTATGAGGTTTTTGAAAAGACCGATTCAATTATTACTAGCATTATTAGCAAAGCTATCTCTACTAATAAATAAATAAGGAAATAAATAAATAAATAAATAAATAGATAAATAAATAAATAAATAAACAAATAAATATATAAATAAATTAACAAATAAATAAATAAACATAAACATATAAATAAATGAATAAATAAATAAATAAATAAATAAATAAATAAATAAATACATAAATAAATAAATGAATAAAAAAATAAATAAATAAATAATTCAATAAATAAATAAATAAATAAATAAATAAATAAATAAATAAATAAATAAATAAATAAATAAATAAATAAATAAATAAATAAATAAATAAATAAATAAATAAATAAATAAATAAATAAATAAATAAATAAATAAATAAATAAATAAATAAATAAATCAATAAATAAATAAATAAATAAATAAATAAATAAATAAATAAATGAATAAATAAATAAATAAATAAATAAATAAATATATAAATAAATAAATAAATAAATAAATAAAATTTTTTGCTTTTCTTAAAAATTGGATTATAGATTGTTAGATTGGCTAATAGACTGTTTTATTATTTCAAACTGTTTTCCCAATATTTGGGAAACCCCCTTGCGGGTCAACATCAAGGGTATAAAAAATTTTTATATAAGACTATAAATATTTATTTATTATAAAAAAATAAATAAATATAGATATAAATAAATAAATAAATTGTATAAAAATATAAATTTATAAAACAATTTATATTCTTCAAAAATGGCGACTAAAAATGCCTTTTTTCCTTTATTATTTACATTATACTGATTTATTGTTTTATCCATAACACACTTTAATTCCAGACAATTGTTATTTGAATACACATATGTATATATAATTATTATTTTTTAGTTTAAAATTTGTTGTACTCTGTGCCATTTACTAAAAACAAGTGTACCGATTCTTTAGAACTTTTTTTTGCTTAAATGGAATTAAATAAGGCTTAATAAAAAAAATCTCACTGAAAAGTTCTTTGTTTATTTTAGATGAAATTTTTCAGTTTTAATTTTTCAATAGTTTAATTTTCAAAGATGGCAAAATTTAGAAGAACCTCTTTTCATTTTTAAGATTTTCTAAAGATTAGTTTTTTACCCAACACATATTCAAATTACAGAAAGACGTTTTGTTTTGTTGGCGAGAACGGCCCATGCGAATCTTTACTAATAAAACATATGACAGGTCGTGAAAATGCTCTTTTGGTTTGTTGAAAATAACATTTAAAACAAATTAAAACTTAAAAATTTCATGTAAAATAAGCAAACCTTTTTGGTATACCTAATAAAACCATTAAAATCGAAAAGGTGATAATACCTTTAAAACAAACTTGTTTGTAATTTTAGAATGTTTTGGCTAAAGAATAAATCTTTAAAATATAAAGAAATAAAAAAAAAAATGGTACTCTTTAGGCAAAATCAAAATTAAAAAAAATCATATAAAAATATAATTTTTTTAATTAATGCAGTATTTTTAGAAAGCCTTATCCAATGACCTGATTCGTAGTAAATGCATTCATAGCTTTGACCGTATTTCTGAACCAAAGTGCAGAAACGTAGCTGAAGATTTGATTCGTAACGACACCAAATTTGTTAAACATAAAGTAGAATAATAATGACATTTACTTAGTTGTAAAATTTGAGTTTAATGTTTTATGTTAAACTCATTGTTCCTTAAACTAAACGATTTATAAGCTAAAATGTCTATTAATAACACTGTTGACACTACCAAGTACAAACGCTCCAGTTATCGAGCGCACTATTTTTCGCTGTCCAAACGTCCGATAGACATAGACGCTGGCGGCTAGATACATATGCTATTGATGCGTATTTAAAAAGCATGGTAAATTTATGAGCTTATAGAATAAAACTAGCATTTATGTGTTTTCAGAATGACAAAATAAATAATATAAACCAAGTTACAGTAGATAAGTGTTACAAAAAATAAAACATTTGTTTTAAAAACAAAATTCTTCTCTGTCCAACTCTTTAAAATACAAAATTGGTATCTCTTTAAATATCACGGAATAAGGGACGCACTTTTCGATGCACAAAATGGTTTAGATAACAGTTATATAATTATAATAAGCCACTTTATATGTTATTTCTGTTGGCCCAAAAATTTTAAATTCATCCTAAAATGAGACAAACCTTAATAACACGTAATATGGTACATTTACCTTATCAGAACACATTGTTGTGATTTCTAGTATTCTTATAAGTGATGATATAAATGGGCTATTATTTATTTTGAAAACATCGTACATCGAAAAAAAAACAACTATTTTTTAAAAATCTGAAATTTTGATATATTGTTGGTATTGACGAAAGGAAGAAAGCAATTTCTGCTTTTATTTTTTGTGTACTCTGAATCGGAGTTATGCGCGGTTGAATTTTTGAGGCGTTTTCACGTAGTTTTGGTAATAGTGTCAATGTTTTGTGAATATGTGCCACAGCCTTTTTCATCCGATTTAAGTATATTTTTGCAAGTAAAAAGGAAAATAATTGAATAATTGAAATAAGTAAGTTTAAAATTAATAACTTTTCTCTTTTCCTCTAGGCGGCGCGTAAAACCTTGGTTTACTTCAAAGCTCATATCTCAAAAAATCACCTTTTTTTTGGTTTTTCACAAATTTTAAAGTAAACATATGCAGCTATGGAATTGAGAAATAAAAAGTCAGCAATTCAATATGGATTTTTTCTTACGATTTTTTAAAGTTTGGTATATGAAAAATTCATATGTGTTTTTTTATTAAGTTAATAATCCTGTACTAAATGTGGATCTAATAAATTAAACATTTCATATTTCAACACCTGCAATAAATTTGAACCATTTTCTGTGTATTTCTGATTGAGAAACTGGTTTTTATTCAGAATAAGAATAGGAGATCCAAATGATCGAAGATTTTGTTATAATTTCAACATCACCAACACTATCATTAGAAAAAAATTAAAAAAATATTTTTTCTATAAACATTATAATTTAATCAATATTATGTAAATTAATACATTAAAAAATGAATTTATATAATTCTTTTTGCCTTTAAATTAAAATTGAAATTTATGATTATCAGAAAAAGAAAACATTTTGGCAATTATTTTATCGGGTGTAGTGTTATCCGGTCAAAAACAGTGGAATCCTTGAGTAAAAATAAAAATAAAAAAAAAAATGTTTAAACAAAAAAAAAATGTTCTATTTACATTTAAAAATGTTTATTCATTTAAATGTTTAAACATTTTTACATTTTTAATTTTTTTTATTTTTTTTTATACCACCTATAAATGTCGAAACAAGTGTTGTACCCCAAAATATTCCACCTACGTTTGTATCTCCTTATGTTAAAGGTGTTTTTGAACAAATAAAAAATTCACTTTTTCATTATAATATTCATGCTGTTGGAAGATCATCTAAAACTATTGGAGGAACCTTATTTTCAAAATTAAAAGATAAAGTACCGAAGGAATTACAAACCGAAGTAATATATCAAATTAAATGTTCTTGTGATTTTACTTATACTGGACAAACAAAACAATTTTTAAAGAAACGTTTTGATCAACATTTACATGATGCTAAAAGAAAGCCTGTTAATTCTGACGATGATAATGGTAGTAGTGCGCTTTCAAGACATCTTGCTGTTGCTGGACATAACGTTTCTTTCGCAAACGTTGAAATTCTTGAAAAAGAAAGCAATTTTAGAAAAAGGAGTATAATGGAGATGATACAAATTAAAAAGAGCAAAAAGTCTATAAATAAACAAAAAGATACTGTTTATCTGCAAAATATTTATGATAACATTTTAACTTAATATGTATTGTACTTTTTATTTTAATTCTAAAAGCTTATCTAGTATTCTCTATTTTTCTTTTATAAAAAATTTTCTATGTTCAATTTATTTATGTTTTCTGTTTTTAGAAAAAATTATGGTTAGTTTATTAAAAAATTTTTGCACTGAGGATTAATTAAATATACGAAACGTTTGCAAAAAAAACAATTTAAATTCTATTTTTTTATTCTTTTTTAAAACAAAGATTCTTTTTATCTAAAATAAATAAATAATTTATTTTATTTAAAAGAATAAATTATTGGCTTCAACCAAATATCATTTTATTATCAATTATATATATATATATATATATATATATATATATATATATATATATATATATATATATATATATATATATATATATATATATATATATATATATATATATATATATATATATATATATATATATATATATGTATATATATATACAGAGCCGGGACGAGGTTTAATTACGCCCTAGGCGAGTTGGTTTGTTTTAATTTTTTTAAACACTGTGTAAAACAATGTTCAAAAAAAATTGGTTTTTATTCCAAAAAAACAATGTTTTAAACAAAAATTGTTTTTTTTTTAAATAGCAATGTTACTTATTTGTTTTTCAATTGAACTGTTGCATAATGTGGTATTTTATCGTTTGTAATACATTTACGCCTAATACGCCATTAAAATTTTGAAAGTTTTTAAAAGGAATCACATGTCAAAACATTTGTACAAAAGGCTGTCGGATCTGGTATTCGATTGCCGACAAACGCAATTCGTTTAATTTCTAAATAAAAAGTGACAAATATGTGTCATTACTGTGAATCAAAAGGAACATCCTAGTTCTGAAAAGAAAATTATAGATTCGGTGCGAGATTTGTAAAATTAGGTTACATATTTCATCTCATTGTTGATTGACTTGACGTAATGTTTTCTATTACATTAATTTTTCAATAAAAAATGTTGTGTTTAATAATTTACAATATGTGTCACAACAATACATAGATGCTTTTTAAGACGTATTTTCCACAACTACATGCATTCTAAGATGTTGACGAACGCTTTCTTTAAACTTTTGGGGATTGGACGCCCCGAAGTCCGGCAAAGCATTCCGTTTGTACAATATACGGACAAAGGAATCCCTCTGAATTCTGTCACTATGACAGAGAGTTCACTCAATAGTACTGTTTGCACAAACCGATTGACTTGTATAACAGGAAAAAGAATATGATTGAGGAAGAAAATGATGGGCTCGATTTTAAATATTAAAATTTTTACCAGATACTTAACATGTGCTTGATAAAAAAGGCTTAAAAATTTTAAAACCAGTCGCAAATGCTTGGGAAGCAAATGAATGCAGTCTTAGCCAATAAGTAATTGGAAACAGTAACGACATGATTTGGATTTTTTAGTCATTTTGGCAGCCCTGTGAATAAGTACGAATTTGGAAACAGTTACAACATGATTTGGATTTATTTGGACTTGTGATCAGTTTTACAAAAAGAAAAAAAAAATCGTAACGTTATATGCGTTTCGTTTTTATGGATTATATTTATTTTTGCGGTACGTTATTTCGTTGTGGAACAGAAAAATATTTTTTCTTTTTTAAGTGTTTCGGCTGGGATTCGAACTCGTAGCCTCATCAGTACCAGAATGAGCTCAAATCTATTCATTTCGCTACCAATGCGATGATATTTTGAAGTTGAGACTTCATCATCACTCTATTTACTTAAGTTGAATTCTCATTGTCATTAGACTCCTATTTTCCGGAAATATTTTAACATTATTTTTGGGATTAAATCTCTAGAAAGCACTATTGTGTGAATTCATATGAGGTGTAATATTTCTGGCCACATTTTAAGTCACGTGTATAGTCATTATTGATTGCTTCCAATCAATGTGAAATCAATAAGCGACACTTGGTCAATTATTTCATATATTAGCTTGCATATTAGACAATATTTTGGGGAATTTTAATTATTCGGGATTTTTGTGAGCAATTAAACTCAAGGGAAGGATTCGAACTCGTAACCTCATCAGAGTGAGATCAAATCAAAAATTTACAAAATGCTTAATATTTTGCCACAGATATCAAAAAAATTTAGAACTACCAAAATCTTTAGTTAAAGCGTGCACATACATTTAAAAAGAGCAGATATGTCGGATTTTATATAATCGATATTTGCAAAATCGTTCAAAAAACAAAATAAAATATTTACGTTATCGTTACGTTTTACGTTATTGTCACCAGATGAATTTTTAAAACGATACGAAAGTAATTATTATTATTAACGCTATTTAAGTTTGTTATTTCATTTTTAGGTTACGAGTAACGTTTTGCAACACTGCGTGTGATGCAAAAACCCATTTCCACGCGTTTAGGCAGCATTTATGACATCGTTACATTACGTTGCTGTGTAACTATATCCAAATGCACTTTTGAATGAAAATTTCATTGTTTTAGAAAATAAAGAAAATGAATCGACATCACTTTCGTCGAAGAAATTTGCCACTAAAATTTTCCACATTAAATTATAAATTATGTACCAAATTAACTCTGTTCTGTGCAACATTTTCTATGAATGATTTTTGTGAAAAATTATCTGACGCTAAGCGAGTGACTACTGCCCCTTGTTTAGATTCCAATTTATTTGGACTAAAAAGTGAAATAAAGTAATTTGTATTTCGAAATCAATCTCAACGTCAGTAGGAATTGAGCGCGTCTTTTATAAATTTGGCTTGGTACATAGGAAACTCCTAATCCAATTTCGACTACTAGATTTTATTAATCAACCATTTGAAATATGTACCTATGAAACCAACGATTTGAGTTTTTTTAAATGCAAATATATATTTTAAATTGAAATAAAAATATATTGCTTTCATATTCAAAATCTTGTTGTTTTCAATCTTTTGTTAAAGATAATACTGTTTCACCCAACCAATACTCTTATGAGGATGATATGAATATTGTAATCCGTAATTTATAATCGTCAAAAACTCTATTTCTTTATTTAATCAAATTTTTTACATGCATCAGGTCATTCGGGACTCAGGTTAAACATAGGTCACAGATTTTTTATCATAATAAAAATTTCTGAAGTTTATATTAGCCAATAAAAACAAAAATGTCATTAGATTGAGCGATCAATTATTCTTTGGCATCTTGCATGAGACAAATATTTGAGAATATTCAAGAAATCTAGAGAAGCTTAAAAAAGATTCTTAACGATCGTCGCAAAATCTTGAGAATCTTACCGAATCTCTTGAGAATTTCAAAAAATCTTGAGTACATTAGGACATACAGAGTTTCTTCAGATAATCTAGGGAATCATGAGAATCTTGTAAATATGAAGAGAACCTTAGACATCTTTAGAAAACCTTTAAATAATCTTACAATATTTAGGATACCTATTTTCTTTGTGATTTTCCACTCCAATTAGATATTTTAATAAAATATATTAAAAACAATAAATGAATCTCAACTTCTGCGCCCTTCAAATAAAACGCCCTAGGCGAGTGCCTAGTTTGCCTACCCATCGTCCCGGCTCTGTATATATATATATATATATATATATATATATATATATATATATATATATATATATATATATATATATATATATATATATATATATATATATATATATAAACGATATGAGATATAACGAAAATGACCGGCACTCTCACGGTCGCTTTGTTAAGATAGATCAAAAAAATTTTTTGTAAATGTGTGTTCTAATAATATCTCGGACAAGTTCGTGAATCAGCAAAATCCGACACGTGGTTAAGGAACTAGAGCCTTTATTCTAAAAAAAATTGATTTTTTTAAAACCGGTATAACGGCCGTTTGGATACTAATATTTTTAAAAAATTAACAAATTTAGAATTTTTAGAATCTTTTTTATCAATTTATTTTAAAAATAGACCTCTGCAGTTAGAGGCTCCTGAGTGAGCGGCTCCAACAAAAAAGTTGGCAAAAAAAAATTTTTTTTTAAACAACTGGCACTCTCACGGTCGCATTTGTAAAGCCAGATCAAAAAAACCTTTCTAAAAATGTGCATTTTATTAATATCTTCGACAAATCCGACACGTGGTTAAGAAACTAGAGGCTTTATACTAGAAAAAAATTCTGTTTTTTTAATCCGTTATAACGGCCGTTTAGATTCTAATATTTTTAAAAGCTTCATAAATTTAGAATCTTTGAAACCTTTTTGATCAGTTTCTTTAAAACTTAACCTCTGCAGTTGGAGGTTTCTGAGTGAGCGGCTCCAACAAAAAAGCTTGTAAAACACAAAATGCGTTTGAATCAACCGGCACTCTCACGGTCGCATTTGTGAAGCCAGATCAAAAAACCTTCCGTAAACATGTGTGTTTTATAATTATCTTGGACAAGTTCGTAAATCAGAAAAATCTGACACATGGTTAAATAACTATAGGCTTTATACTAGAAAAAAATTCCTTTTTTTAATCCGTTATAACGGCCGTTTGGATACTAATATTTTTAAAAACTTCATAAATTTAGAATCTGTGGAAACATTTTAATCTGTTTCTTATATAAACCTCTGCAGTTAGAGGTTTTGACTTGTTGGCTTCAACAAAAAAGTTTGCAACAATCCACAACTACAATTTCCAAAAACCTTATAACAGCCAATGAAAAAAAATAAAAAGGTTTGAACAGAAGAAATCAATTTTTTTTCTTAGAAATAAACGATTTTGATATTTTGCAGTAATTGACGACATATGATATAGCGTAGCTTTGTATCATAAATTGTCACCCACATGTTCTGTTTTAGATTTGATATTTGTTTGTTGCATTTGTTGCAAAATGGGATAGATATAGTTTTGCTTATATGTAGCTAATTTTTCTTTTAAAATTTGTTCGATATCTGTTTGAAATTAGTTTGTGTTGTTTAAACTAATCTGATACATCAGATTCTACTGGCACACAAAACTGTCTGATCTCGAAATCTACCTATTTCTAGCGGATATACGTGCCGCCTGAACTTTTTTTTATGTTTAATTTAGTATTTGAGTGGTAAAAAATTAAAATAGCGAATAATCTTTACAATTTATTAATAGAAATAATGAAAAAAACTTGAAAAACAGTTCTTGACTTATGTTGTTTTAGCAAGAAATAGGGTTAGTGGTATAAACTTTAACCAAAAAAATCGTAGTAATCATATTTTTTATTGCTTATTATTGAGAATTACACTTAAAAATAATCTTATTAACATTTTACATGTATTAATTTGTCATGTTTTAATATCTTTATGGTACATAGTCATATTCTCCAACATTATTAATTATGAGTTAATTCATATATAATACGTATATAATTCATATATAATACGAATCCTCGAAAAAACGAGTGTCATAGGTCCGTACCTGCGGTTCCTCTCGTACTACGCAGGAATGCAGGAATGCTATCGCTATCGACTTACGTGGTTTTTACCCAGAATACGCATGTTGGAAAAAAATGTGACTTAAGAGGTTTTTGAAACGACCGATTTAATTTTTGGAATAATTTTAAAATTTTGGAAAAGTTTGAATTTTTGATATTGTTATAATTTTTAAATCAATTCAATCCATTCAACTAGGCCCCTTGTTTTAAAAAATAAAATTAATTATTTGTATAACATGAAATATAGTTGAAATTGTTGAACGCTAAATTGGGAGGTTTTTTAGGAGTTTGCTAAAAGTATCATCTTTTCACTAAATTGTTTATGTTAAATTATGATACGTTGTAATTTTCCAGCAACGTATTGATGTTTTGTGTTAGTTTTGTAATAAACTTCTAAATAGAGATTATATACTTGTACTTTTACAAAGAATTTTTTGTTTAATATACAGGGCACTGATACAAAACTAAAAACAAAGTCCTCATAAAGCCTTTTGCCGAAAACTATTTAAAAATCCATTACTCAGACCGAAGTTTTGATATCTCAGAGCCTTGAGATTTTAGCCCCTTCATATTTTATAGTTTTCAAACAATCACTTACAAAAATAATTCTAACAAAGGTGTAACCAAAATGTGATTTTAGTACTTTTAAATTGAATTAAAGGTTTTCGTAAAGTTTTAATTATTTCTCTAAATAGTAAAAGAAATTTAAAATAAATCTGCATGCATATAACTCCAAATTGAAAAAGTCGATATCTACTAAGTGACAAACGATATATTTGATTAAACAACTCTTTGCGGATTTGTTTTATCGTAAATTATTAACAAAATTATTAGCTGGCAAGACTAATAAAGCAAATGGTTTACACTAATAGTAATTTATTAATTACAAGTAATTTAAGCATCAAATAACTGAAACATTTTCCTTATTCATAAATACTGTTCTATATGTATATATATATATATATATATATATATATATATATATATATATATATCTATATATATATATATATATATATATATATATATATATATATATATATATATATATATATATATATATATATATATATATATATATATATATATATATATATATATATATATATATATATATATATATATATATATATATATATATATATATATATATATATATATATATATATATATATATATATATATATATATATATATATATATATATATATATATATATATATATATATATATATATATATATA
>CAVNZG010000424.1:0-86821 GCA_963693315.1 Diogma glabrata | reverse complement strand
GATGGTCTAGATGTTGAAGCGTTCATCTTCAGAATAGAGCGGCTGACCGAGATGTGTTTAAATAGCGATTTTACTATTGTCACCCGTTGTCTGTACCTGTTGTTCACAGATCGAGCAGCTGATTGGTTCTGGAGATATTTTCGCCAGAACCGACAGCTTATTTGGACTGACTTGTGTCATGCTCTGCGAATTGAATTTCAGGACCGGCAGACGGACGAAGAAGTGAAGGAGCGGATGAGGGCCAGGAAACAGCGGCCCACGGAATTGTTTGACGAATTCTTACAAGCGATTTATCGACTGGCAGATAAGCTACGAGTACCGATGTCGGACGCGGAGTTGTTATCCTTGATACGCAACAACTTACGATTAGAAATTAGAAGGGAGCTGTTATATGTTACCATTTATGGACTGGAACATCTGCGCCAGCTCTGCCGTGATCGCGAAAAGTTATGGGCCGAGTCAGTAACCAGATCGCGAGATTATAATATTCGACCGTCTAGACCGGTGTCTGAGGTGGATTTAGATAGTGAATTCTCACAAATTCAAATTAGCGAATTGCCAACTGAATCATTACCAATTACCTCTAACGAACTTGCGGCAATACAGCCTGCCCCTAATATGAAACGAATAACCAGTTCAACTATTTGTTGGAACTGTAAACGACCTGGTCATCGGTGGCACGATTGTCGTGAATCTCAGCGATTGTTTTGTTGGGGATGCGGAAAAGACGATGTATTATGTCCTAACTGTGAAAATTGTCGGGGAAACCGAAGGGGGGGCCAGAATCCCAACACCTTTTCTCGCTCCCAGGACCTGTCTTAGAATCATCTGAGACCAAATTCGATTTATCTCCTGATCCCTCGGTTGTGTCATCTACCACTCCCACTAACCTATTTGTACCCGATACACGGTCGAACCGAACCTCAACTTCCAATCTGATAGAACACCCGTTAATTACTACTTCGGTTACATTAGTACCCACTCATGATACTAATGTGAAATTATTGAAACGAACACCCGATCATACTGAACCGCCTCCATTATGGACCAAAATCAAATCGTTCCAACAACGATTGAACGAATACCTGAAAATACGCGCAACCATATTTGTCGATTCATTATCCTCTTTGAAACTTCCATCGCGCTCTGCGCTCCGTTCTCGTATTTATTGGCAACAACGACATCTGTTTAAATCCAAAACCATTTCCTCCATTGTGAAATTGGCCAACGATGTGAGATCTTATGCCACCGTGTCAATATTGGGTAAACAACATACTGGACTGTTGGATAGTGGAGCGTCCTTGACTGTAATTGGTGGTGATTTTGCTAAAGAAATCGTGCAAACTCCAGACCTCCTGACTTATTCATCTGCAGTAGTTCGTACTGCCGATGGCCAAAGGCAGAAGATCCTGGGATTTGTAAAAACAAAGATTTCATTTATGAACCAAGTCAGAACCCTGGACGTCTTCGTTATCCCGTCTTTAACGCAAGATCTATACTTAGGTATAGATTTCTTTAATGCTTTTGGCTTGTTTAACCCATTATTTAGCTTACCTACACTTTCGACTACAGAGTCAGTAATTTCAGATTTGTCTATGGACAACCAGGAACGCTTACAAAACGCTATCCAACTTCTACCATCATTTTCGAAAATGGGTCTGGGTCGAACACATCTGTTAGAACATGTTATTGATGTGGGCACTGCAGCTCCCATCAAGCAACGACACTACCCAATATCGCCCGCCATTGAGAGACTGATGGGAGAAGAACTGGATAGAATGTTATCTCTGGGTATCATAGAGGTTTCAAACAGTCCATGGTCGAGCCCAGTGGTTTTAATTCGCAAACCCGGGAAGAATCGTCTTTGTTTGGATAGCCGACAGGTCAATACAGTCACCAAAAAGGATGCTTACCCCCTTCCACAGATTGATGGAATTTTGAGTCGTCTGCCACAGAGTAATTTCATTTCCAGTTTGGATCTGAAAGACGCTTTTTGGCAGATACCTCTTGAAAAACACTCCCGAGAGAAAACTGCTTTTACGGTCCCGGGGCGGCCATTGTATCAGTTCGTAAGAATGCCTTTCGGACTGTGCAATGCGCCGCAAACAATGACTAAATTGATGGACCAAGTAATCCCTCCACATCTCAAGTCGTGCGTCTTCGTATACTTGGATGATCTTCTAATAGTTACAGATACCTTCGAGGCCCATCTGAAGCTGTTAGAAGATATCTCCCAGTGTCTTAGACGTGCGAACTTGACGATAAACGTGGAAAAAAGTAAGTTTCTCTTGCCGGATGTAAAATATTTGGGATATGTCGTGGGAGGTGGTACGTTAAAAATTGATCCTGATAAAACTCAGGCGCATTTCTGAATTTCCTACGCCGCGTACGTCCAAACAGATTCGACGTTTCCTGGGTATGGCGGGTTATTATCGCCGTTTCATATCCGATTTCTCTGCTATGTCCTCTCCAATGTCAGATTTGTTGAAGAAAAATTCTAATAAATTCGTATGGACACAGGAAGCTGAAACAGCATTTATCAATCTCAAAAATGCTCTCATATCAGCCCCAGTCCTCATAAACCCCGACTATACTAAACCCTTTACTCTCCAGTGCGACGCTAGCAACGACGGTATAGGTTGTGTATTAATGCAGTGTGACATGGACGGTATGGAACATCCCATAGCGTACATGTCCAAAAAGCTAAATTCTGCGCAGCGCAATTACTCCACTAGTGAGAAAGAGTGTCTAGCCGCCGTACTGGGAGTAAAGAAATTTAGAGCGTATGTCGAGGGTCAGGCCTTTAAGATCATAACTGATCATGCTTCATTAAAATGGTTAATGCAACAGAAAGACCTTTCTGGTCGATTGGCTCGTTGGAGCCTGAAATTGCAGGGTTACGTCTTTGATATTGAGTACCGAAAAGGAAAATTAAATACTGTTCCTGACACTCTATCAAGACGTGACTCTGTCGATATCATTTCTGAACTATGTCCAGTGCCTGAATTAGATCTTAATTCCCCTTTCTTCAACACTTCTCGATATTTGGAGTTGGTAAATCTGGTCACCGAAGCAGACGGTACATTGCCTGATCTGAAAGTAATTTCTGGTCGGGTTTATAAACGATTGGCTTGTCTAGATCTTGATATTCCTTCAGAGGGTGAGGTCTGGAAATTGTGGTTACCTGAGGAATACACTGACGAGTGTATTGCAAGGGCCCACAATCCTCCTACCTCATCTCATGGAGGTCTAGCAAAAACCTTGTTTAACATTCGTAAATTTTACTATTGGCCTCGTATGTATACCCAGGTTAAATCGTACATCGGAAATTGTAAGACCTGCAAAGAAAGCAAAGCGACTAATGTTCCACTTCGTGCTCCCATGGTTTCTCAGATGAAAACAGAACGAATTGGTCAGCGATTGTATATCGATATTCTTGGCCCTTATCCTCGTTCAAAGGCCGGGAATATCGCTATTCTTGTAGTATTAGATCATGTTACTAAATATCCATTTTTATTTCCTTTACGGAAACTAACCGCTGAACCAATTTGTCATCTATTGGCTACCAATGTCTTTCACGTATTTGGTTGTCCCGAAGTTATTGTGTCCGATAATGGGACGCAGTTTAAGTCTAAACTATTTGGAGATTTCTTGGCGAAGCACGGAGTGAAACATACATTACTAGCGTTATATTCACCTCAAGCTAACGCTTCGGAACGGGTAAATAGAAGTGTTTTATCTGGTATTAGAGCCTATTTAAAGGAGGAACATTCTAAATGGGATCTGCACTTGAGCGAGATCGCTTGTGCACTACGTTGTTCCCTACATCAGACACTTAAATGTTCCCCATATTACGCAATGTTTGGAATACCTATGGTGACTCATGGTTCGTCATATGAACTGCTGAGACGATTGAATAGTCTTCATGATCCAGGTGAAACGATTCTGCGACCTGATTATCTTAATAAGATTCGAATTCGAATTCTTGATTTAACTGCCGAAGCATTTGTCAAAAGTGCTGAAAGATACAATTTACGAGCTCGAGTAACTTTGTTTAAACCAGGTGATACGGTGTTCCGAAGGAACTTTATCTTGAGTGACGCCGGTAAGAAATTATCTGCTAAACTTGCACAGAAGTTTATTGAGACCAGAGTAATAAGGTTGGTAGGTGGTTCCGCCTACGAACTGGAGGACCTGGTTTCTAAACGTAGAGGTGTTTATCACTCCAAGGACATTCGTGCCTAACATCGGCAATAATTTTTTTTCTGTCAGTATGATAGTAACTTTCGTGCGTGTTTCACCGCCATTGTAAGTCAAGATTATCGACGACCACAAAGTATGAGGGTAGTTTCATCTTGAATTCACAGTTCAGTGAGTGTGTATCAACTTTGGTGTTCGGGTCTTGTTTCAAAATTTTTTTTTGTTTTGACTATTTATAAGTGTAAATTCCGTGATTGAACGTATTTGAATTTGGTTCAGTTGGTTACTTTGAACCTATGTGAACAGTTTGTTTTTTTTCAGCCTTCAGAGTCACTGGGACGGAAGCGTACAACAGTGTGGCCCGGCTAGCGTAGTCGGAGAAGCATGAGACTCGTGTTGGTTCAGGTGTGGGTTGCGAGCCTGCATAACGTAAGAGCGGACTGGTCTCGGCTATTTCATTAAAGGAATTAGTCCAATGATGTTCTATTTTTCGATCTGTAGCAGATTGAATAAATTTTTTTTGGTGACTTTAGAGTCTCGGGAACCCCCAGATCTGCCCGAAATTGGGTCTGGAAGATTGTAGTTATCCATCGCTTGCAATAGAGTAGAATACCGATTTTATCGTTGCCCCTCCAAAAAGTTTTTTTTAATCATAGATACTTTGTTACTTTGTTTCTGCTAAGACTGGGTTTATAATACCGATCGATTTGATCGCTAATTTGTAGAATCTTGAAGTGCCTCACCATACTAAGGTGGATGTACAAGGTCTGTTTGCGACCAGTCTAGTCCTCTTTTCAACTTCTTTTTGGTCGTGAGTGCTCTTCCAAAAAGCACTTGCTCTGTAATGGATAGTCTGGGCTAATGTCTGAACCCAGTATATTATAGTCTCAGATTTATTGGTTTTCATTTTTTTTATTCACCTGTACCGCGCGTAATAGTTTCCCATCCATTCACCTTCAATGGCCGTATTTTTGTGGTCCCCGTAACCCGTAGTTCCTTATTTTTCCTAGACCCCATTTAAATTTTCAATAGTTGGACCGACCATATGTGAGAAAACCAAAAGATTTTTGCACTGATTGCGCTGGTTTGATGTGTTAATTAATCTAATATAAGATTGGTTGGTTTTAATTAATTAATAATTATCTTTAAAGATCATCCATATTTTTATTTTACAACACCCTAAAAATGACGTGCGCTATGGTTACATTCAATATACTATTAAAGTTTGAGTTCTCTAAACATCAACCGTAATTAAACAACTAACTTTTTTTTTGAACCCTAAGTCGGCTGTGCGTATTTTTCCAGTCATCAACATTCAACGATTTAATATCTCGTTTTTGTTAAACATTCTATTGTCTTATTTTCTTTCAAAATGATTTTTCCGTTTCACTATAATGTGATTCTGGATTATAGTTTTGCATTTGATTCATTTTGAATTCAATGGTGAATGTTGTTGATGTGTCGGAAATATTTTGTGTTACAACCTTGTCGTTGTGCAATAGTATCAAATAACGAACGGTTTTGTGTAATTTTGAAAAATTCCCAACAATTGAAAACTTGATGGAAATTAATTTCCAAAACACCGTATTCGAGTTTTTTCGAGACAAAAATTTTTGGCTATATAATACGGCTCTGTCAATTATTAAAATCTCTTAGTTTATTACATTTGCGTGGTGATGGTTATGGTCACATAGTCATTCCGTCCGGTTGACTTTCAAAAATCATAGTGCAAGTTATTTGTGAGTTTAAATTTAAAACAAAAAAAAAATTTTATATGTTGTGTGCCGTTCTGAATCATACAAAGAAAAAAAAATTAATGAATTTGTAAAATTGTTAACGCAAAAAAAAAAATCTTTATATGTTTGTGTTGTGCCCACTATAATAATGTGCCGTAAAATCAACAAGCAAAAAAATTGCATTAAATCTACGTAGTACAAAATATTATAATCAATATTAAATTTGGTGAGTGCCAATATTTCCATTAGTTGAATTTGTTTGTATTTAGTATCACTGAGTTAGTCCAATTTAGTCAAAAATTTATATGTGCAAGTTAAAACAAATTGATATGTTTTGTGACGTAACGAAAACTGTACGCGCGCTATCATCCTAATGTTAATTATTTTTGACATAAATGTTTTAGTGATAATTAAATGGAATTATTGTGACTAACTATTAAAGTATATATTTTTTTGTGGAATATATTTTGTATCCACGTATTTCTCTTAAAATTTAAGTAGAACAATTGTTTGTACTAATTAAAAGTTTTTAACTCAGTTGAATGAGTCCTATTTTTTTGTAAAACTTAAATTATTTCGACTGCCGAAGATTTAAGAAGGTACGATAAATATTATAAATTCGAACTACTATATTGTGTAAAAGAAAGATGTATCTTATTTATTAGTTGTGTATTTGTTTAAATAGACAATCGAATTGTAACAAAATATGATTACAGTTATTATGCTAAATGAACGTATGCTGTATTTTATTTTCTATTGAACGTCGTGGAATTTGATAACTTGTGTTATGATAACATAAAAAAAATGGTTTATTTTTATTTGTGATTCTGAAATTTACCAAATTTAAATGGCAGTACTATTTTGAAGTTGGATGTTGATGTGAATAAATTAATAATATGATGCAAGATCCAAATTATAAAAAAGGCCGGAATATGACGTCCTTCAACGATGAGGCCACAATATCATCATCCGCCGTATCAATATTTTGGCGGTTACTACTGTAGGTTAGTGCAACTCAGCATTGGCATCAGGTTTTTGGCTGTTGCTATCGTCTATTATACCTGTTTCGACACACCAATAATACAAAATTTTCATTTAATTACTGCCGTATCGCTTCATTATCATTGTTACAACTTGGTTACAGTTATACTTCAACGAATAATTTAACGGGTGTGGTTACAATTGATTACCTTTGGGATTTCAACGCATACGTCAACCATTACTTTTGCCGTATTGCTTCACTATCATTGTTACAAAATTATTACAGTTATCCTGCACGTATAGTTTAACTAGTGTTGGTACAATTTGTCACATTGTTTGGATTTCAACGCATACGTCAACAATTATTCTTTTTTGCCGTATTGCTTCACTATCATTGATACAAAGTTATTACAGATATACTGCAACGAATGGTTCAACTGGTGTTGGTGCCATTTACTACAAGTTTTGGATTTCAACGCATACGTCAACAATTATGTTTTGCCGTATTGCGTTCCCATCATTGATACAAATTGTCACCGTTCGATTTCAATAAATAGTTTGGCTAGTGTTGGTACACTTATTTTTGATTTCAACGCATCCTGCCACAACTACATTTCAACGCATTCGGCTTAATTGATTGCAAGTTTATTTAACGTTTCTATGTACCATTTTTCTTTTCTCACAACGTTATCATTGTGTTCAACGTTTTATTCAACAAAATCCTTCAACGCTGATGCTTGCAAGTTTACGGAATGGTTCTACTTGTCATTTGCTGCAACAACGTCATCCATTAACGTTTCTACGTCACGTTTTATTTAATAGAATTGTTTGCTGATTGCCAGTTTATTTAACATTTCTACACAACCATTTATTCATTGTTTATAAGAACAACATTATATAACGCTGCTGACTGCCAGTTTATGGAATGTTCCTACGGGTCAGTCACTGCAACAACGATATCAATTAACGTTTCTACGTAACGTTTATTCAATAAAATTGTTTAATGATTGCAAATTTATTTAACATTTCTACACAACCATTTATTCATTGTTTATAAGAACAACATTATATAACGCTGCTGACTGCCAGTTTATGGAATGTTCCTACGGGTCATTCACTGCAACAACGATATCAATTAACGTTTCTACGTAACGTTTATTCAATAAAATTGTTTAATGATTGCAAATTTATTCAACATTTCTACACAACCATTTTATTCATTGTTTATAAGAACAACATGACTTACCGCTGATGATTGCTAGTTTATTGAACGTTTCTACTCATCATATTTATTCAACAATATTATCATTTAACGTTTCTAATTAACGTTTTACTCAACAACATTACTTACCGCTGATGATTGCTAGTTTATTGAACGTTTCTACTCATCATTTTTATTCAACAATATTATCGGTTAACGTTTCTAATTAACGTTTCATTCAACAAAATTACTTACCGCTGATGATTACTAGTTTATTGAACGTTTCTACTCATCATATTTATTCAACAATGTTATCATTTAACGTTTCTAATTAACGTTTTACTCAACAACATTACTTACCGCTGATGATTACTAGTTTATTGAATGTTTCTACTCATCATTTTTCTTCAACAATATTATCATTTAACGCTTCTAATTAACGTTTTATTCAACAACATTACTTACCGCTGATGATTACTAGTTTATTGATCGTTTCTACTCATCATTTTTCTTCAACAATATTATCAGATAACGTTTCTAATCAACGCCTTATCCATCGAAATTCTCCAACGTGACCAGCGTACCAATGGAAGGCTGATGGAATCGGAATAGGAGGTCAGGAATTAATCGTGGGGTGAGTACACTCAGTTTGTTTTTTTTTATTTTTTTTTAATTAAGGTGGGGGGGTGTGAATGGGTGTAAAAGGGCGTGTCAGAGATTGAATCGGGACATGCTAGTCGTCGAATGTGTGGGTGAATGTGTGACGTGTGAGTGTGTGGGCGTCTGAGAGTGAATGTAGGGGTTGGGCGTGGTGATCGTGGATCTTTCGCCCATGGCGTCGCCAGAGTCTCCATTTTTCCACTTGTATTTCTTTCCATTTCTGCAGATTTTCGTAAATAGCGTACATTTCTGTATTTGTGCTGAAGTAGCAGGTATTACTCTATCAAACCCGCGATGGCTGAGTCTTAGTCGTGATGGCTTTAAACTACTCAAGGTACGCTTCCTGCTATGCCACTCTCATTGGTTCGCCACTGAGAAAGCGCTTCATTACAAGAGTAAATACTGCTTATACTCAATGATTCTGCACCATGGCGAGTCATTGGCGCCACAAAACCAATGCAACTCAAGCGTCTGTTCTCCATGTTAGGGGCGGCTTGGAGCGGGCGTCTGTCTTGGATCAAGCGGCTCGCTATATAAACGGGTAGCAAGCGTCTGTTCTCTATGTTAGGGGCGGTTTGTAGCGGGCGTCTGTCTTGGATCAAGCGGCTCGCTATATAAACATGTAAAAAGGTTGTTTCTGGTGACCTTAAGATGCAGAACGAACCCATTCACGAAAATTTGGGTTGGGCGAAGGGCTAACACCCCATTTCCGTAAAAAATTACTTGTCATGAATTCTGTACACAGGCCTCGGATTATCTCGGATTCATTATTAGAGCGTCATTATTACGATCATCAATGTTCATGCACCTACTGAAGACAAAGCAGATGACATTAAAGACCTGTTCTTTCTAGAACTCGAAGAAGTCATCAATAACATCCCGCGACACGATATAAAAATCGTGGTAGGTGACTTCAATGCGCAAATTGGTAGAAGTGCAGAACTTAAAACACATGTCGGCCCTAACAGCTTGCATCATGCTAGTAACAATAACGGCTTTCGCGCAGCTGAACTGGCTATGATGTATGATCTAGTAATTTCCAGCACTTTCTTTCCTCATAAGAGAATCCACAAAGCAACGTGGAAATCAAATGATGGAAGAACTGAAAATCAAATCGATCACGTCATGATTTCTAAGAGACACTCTACAAGTGTAACTGACGTTCGATCATACAGAGGTGCTGATATGGACACCGATCATATGCTTGTCATCTTCAAGTATAAGTGCAAATTATCATCTACATTTAATAGGCAAGCAAAAAAGACCGTGCGCTGGAATGTCGAAGCATTTAAACACCTGGAAACACTGAATAGATATCAAGAAATTGTAACGCAAAGCATAGAAGAGCATGACATCCCATCTGAGAAGCCATTAAACATACAAGAAGAATGGCAAACGCTTCAATCAACCATTATAGCCGTAGCACAAAGTACAATCGGAAAACGACCACCGAAATCACGTAACGAATGGTTTGATGACGAGTGCCGCGAAAGCATTGAACACAAACAAAAACTGCGAGAAAAATGGTTAACAAGAAACACCCGAAGCTCCCAAACTGATTATCTATGCGCCAGAAAAGCCTCAGCAAAACTCCTTCGGAAAAAGAAACGCGAACACATGAAGAGCTGTATCGAAAACATCAACCAACATGCGGCTAATGGAAATTCGAAAGAGTGTTTTGCCAATGCGTGGAATCTGACCAAAGATTTCCACCCAAGATCTACAGCCATCAAAAATGGAAACAACGAGCTTACAACAAGTGAACGTGATGTGCTGGAAGTATGGCGATCCCACTTTCAAGACCTACTGAATAGGACGAATGAAGTTTATCCTATTCGAGCAATTGCTTCGTCAAGTGAGGAGATTTTTGTCCCTTACCCAACAATAGAAGAAGTGGAAGCTGCCATCAAAAAATTAAAAATGGCAAATCACCAGGTATCGATGGAATCCCTGCAGAACTATTTAAGAATGGAGGAGCAGCTCTGGTCTCACGTATATATGATCTGATTCTTGCAATCTGGGACCAAGAAGAACTACCTGCTGAATGGAAAACAGCTCTCATTGTTCCGCTACATAAAAAAGGTGACCGTCTAAAGTGTGCGAATTATCGTGGAATCGCACTGTTGAACACTGCATATAAAATACTAGCTAATGTCGCACTCGCTCGGCTCATCCCGTTCGCCGAATCTATCATCGGCGACTATCAGTGTGGTTTTCGTCCCAACCGTTCAACCACAGATCAATGTTTTACCTTAAGAACGATTCTGGAAAAATGTTGGGAGTACAACATCAGCATTCACCAGCTCTACGTTGATTTCAGGCAAGCATATGATAGGATCATCCGCGACAACCTCTGGTCCACACTCGTATGCCTTGGTATTCCAGAGAAACTTGTTTCTCTGTGCAAACTCACAACATCGGGATCAAACTGTAGAATAGTAATCGAAGGGTCCGTTTCTGATCCTTTCGATATAACATCAGGTGTTCGACAAGGTGATGCACTCGCGCCCGTACTATTTAATTTGGCGCTTGAGTACGCGATAAGAAAAAGCCGCATTGAGACACAAAACTGTATATTTAACAAATCTAGTCAAATTCTTGGCTATGCAGATGATATTGTGCTTCTCGGACGTAGAACAAGCGATATCAAGGATAGTCTCTCTCAGCTTGAAAGAAATGCTAAACGACTTGGATTATGCATTAACACCGGCAAGACTAAACTTTTAACAACATCCAGGAATATACCTCCCGGCAATCTGAATACTGGCGACTATGAAGTGGAACGTGTAGAAAACTTCAAATACCTCGGATCTGTAATAACATCGTCAAATGACATGCAGGCAGATATTAAAGCCCGTGTCTCAGCCGCATACAGAGTTTTCTACGCATACTCAAAACTTTTGCGATCCAAACATCTTTCGCAGTCGTGCAAACTCACACTTTACAAAGCATTAATTCGACCTGTGCTTACCTTTGGAAGCGAAAGCTGGACACTGACTTCCTCCGATTGTAGAATTCTATCAACATTCGAGAGGAAAGTGATACGAACAATTTATGGTCCATGTAAAGTTGCTGAAAATCAGTATAGGATCCGAATGAATCATGAAATCAGACAGCTTCTTGGAGGCTGCGATGTAATCGGATTCATTAAATCTAACCGGATTAGATGGTTTGGTCATGTACAAAGGGCACCATTAGATAGAATGATTAAAAAAGCGTCCCAACAACAACCAGCTGGCGTTCGTCGAAGAGGAAGACCTAGACAACGCTGGCGTGATGACATCATCCAATACCTTCGTGATATAGGATGTCGAAACTGGGGTCAACTGGTCATGGAACGAGACGATTGGAAGCTGATTGCACAGACGGTAAAATCCCTCCATGTGATGTTAACGCCAGAGAGAGAGAGAGAGAGTTACACGTAAATGCTTTGTAGCCGACGATATGTGTTTTTTTTGGGGCTCCGTTTTTTATACGGAACACTATTGGTGAGAGCAAAACGAGTTTTTCACATTATATCGATTATCTCCTAAACTATAAATGCTATGAACTTGAAATTTGATGTACGTATAAAACTAATCTGCTCACATGAAATGACGGATACAAATAAAACTAAAGTGGTTTTCGTCGTGTTTACAGGGGTACGATGTGAGACCTTTGAGAAAATACATTTTTTTATAGATTCAAGTAGGGTATCATATAAAAGGACTTCATTTCAGTACTCCTTAAAAGTTTATTTTAAAATTTTACACCTCACGATTTTTTGTATAATTTTGCAAAATGACGTTATTTTCGTGTTTTCTTACCTCGATTAGCTCCGAACCTTACTGATCGAAAATTTTCAAATGTATTTGGAATGATAGAATAATTAGTAATTTTTTCATAAAAAATATATAAAAGTGTCATATACTCATAATTAGATTTATAAAGGGGGTGAAAGGGGGGAATCCGAAATTCGACGTCCACGCCATGCTGCCTGGGTAATGCTGACAGAATTAGGTTCGTGTCTTGGAGACAAGCAGAGTAAGAACTGCTTAGTCAATGACGCTACATCACGGAGAATTGGCGCCTTACTACCAATGCGAGTCAAGCGTCTGTTCTCCATATCAGGGGCGTCTTGGAGCGGGCGTCTGTCTTGAATCAAGCGGCTCGCTATACAAACGTGTAAAAAGGTTGTTTCTGGTGACCTTAATATGCAGAACGAACCCACTCACAAAAATTTGGGGTTTGGCCTATGGTTAACACGAAAAAAAAGCTTTGTTAAATTTGGAAATGAGAAAGAGAATAACAGACCCGTATTTCAAAATAGAATTTTACCTGGACGTGAAAAAGGACCAGACTACCGAATCGGAACGTGAAACGCGCATAGCCTGAGCGCTCTTGATGCTCTTATAAGTCTAGAAACAGAGGCTGAGAGGTATAGGATGGATATCTTTGCTCTACAAGAAACTAGACAGTCTATAATCGGAAAACAAGATTTGGATAGTCACTCTCTATACTATAGTGGTCATCCTTCTCGAAGAGAATTTGGAACTGTCTTTCTTGTTGGTGCACGCATACAAGAAACCGTGATGAAATTCATCCCGGTCAGTGAGAGGATCTGCTACCTACGTGTACGGGGTACATATAACAATATTTCTCTTATTGCCGTGCATGCATACTGAAGCTAAGACCGTCGACGAGAAGAATAATTTCTGCATAGCACTAGAAGAGGTTATGAAACAAATACCAACACGTGACTTCATTATGGTTCTTGGTGACTTTAATGGGCAGGTTGGGAGAGATATCTCTTATGAAAATGTGGTGGGTCCCAACAGCCTGCATTTGAATTCGAATGATAATGGTGAGAGAATGACTGAGTTTGCATTATCAAATAATTTGAGATGTGCGATTCTTTAGAGGTGCATACATTGGAAGTGACCACTTCCTTGTATGTGCAACGATAAGGTTCCACTTCCCAAATCCAGGCATTCCAAAATTCAATCAACGGAAACGTTTTAACATCTCATCATTAAAGAATGCTGAAACAGAAGAGAGATATCAAATCCATATTGCCGAAACATTGGAGAAATCAGAAACCATTAATGTAGACGTCGATAAGTCATGGTATTTGCTCAAATATGCTGTTTTAAGCGCTGCTGAGCGAATACTTGGACGACCACAGAACCACTCCCAGAAGCCATAGATGGATCAAGCATGCCTTGACGCTATTCAATACAAAAGAGATTGCTATCTGAAGTGTCTACAAAGACGCAACGCCAGGTCCACGAAGGAGAACTATAATCTGGCAAGACAAGCCGTTACAAAACTGTGTAGACGAACGAAGAGAGAATGGTTGTTAATGGTGGAAGAGACAGTGTGAGGAGATTGAATGCTTCAATAAGGAACATCAATCGCGTTACTTCTTTCAACAGGTTAAAACCTTAAAGAAGGGCCCTCAAACTAGATCGACTGCTATTCAAAACGAAGATGGGGAGCTACAAGTAGACCTTAAAAATATTTTAGATACTTGGGCCGCTTATTTTGAGAATCTTCTCAACTTAAGTGACCAGCAACAAGTCGGGCGACGAGCAAAGCTTATTCGTGGTGCGTTAAAGGTACATGTATACGAACCAACCAGAAAGGAATTCGATGCGGCGCTGTCAAATTAAAATGCAATAAAGCACCTGGTATCGACGATATAACATCCGAAATGATTGTACATGGTGGTGAAACTCTATCCTTAAGATTGTTTGAGCTAGGTGCACAATTCAGACCGTTCCCTCCAAACGTTTCTACACTGATTGACAGAAAAATTTATAAAAATTCACAGTTAGGAAGATTGGTAATTTTTGTATGAAAACTATAGCAAAGTCTCCAATAATTATATTTCTGTGTGTTTAAGGGACAGGTTTATTGAAAATATTTTTAGTATGTAGCGTTTCCACCCCCCCCCCCCCTCCTAAATTTCAACACTTGATTGACCGAAAAAATAATCAAATTTAATCCATTTACAAGCTGGTGTACTTGAATCTTTCTTACGTTACCAAAAACATCTATGGATAAGATTTAACCTGAATTTACATATTTTTTGCCATTTTTGATCAATGTAGATTTGATTGTAATATACTATTGACCTTTACAATTTAACATTTATTTTGTTATGTGTCTATGGTCTGAAAGTATAAGGACATTACAACACAACTATTTGTCAATGATTTTTGATTTTGTATTCTTTTACATTCACGGAACCCTTGACGAGCTAATTTTATTTCTGTTTTTTACTAGTTTTGGCACAAATTTAAAGATAAGCAAAGTTTAAAGTTAAATTGCGCTCGAACGGATTTACCGATTTGAATAATTAATTTTTATTTGAAAGATATTTAATGAGTAATTTTTTGTATTTTAAAGATCTAATATTTACCTAAAACATACTAATATTGTAGACAAGCGTTATTTTTTATTTCCGAGAAAAAAGCATTTGAATATATTTGAGTTTTTTTGTACTTTGTGCTATTTACTAAAAACAAGTTTACATTGTCTTACGTCACTAAAAGTTGAGCAATCACAATCGCAAGGACACATATGAAGGTAACCAAACCAAATGCTGGATAATTTGTACCACATGCAAACAAACGGTTGTTTTGGTGTAAAGAAATTACAATAACTAAGCTTTGCAGTTGGGTAGCTCCTTCCACATTTAATGGATTAATGTTTTTGAAAAAAATTTTATAAAAACAAAGTTACATATTATAAAATTTTAGTTTATTAAATTAATTGTTTAAGTAATTTTAGGGTAAAATTGAAATAAATATGTACATATAAACTGTTAAAAGTTTGTTTTGTTTTAACCAACCAAATATCCGGAACGCCGGTTACCCGAGTATTTGATTAAAATAACTACCCGACACTCAGGTACTTAACGTTACGAGTTTTAGACCAAACTTGCAACTAGAAAAAGTCGTTCACAAGATTATTTTGTGTTACAATTTAAGTATTTCTTTTATTGTAATATAAAATATTTGGCATAGTTAAAATATGTATCACCTATATACATTTATGTAATACTTTTTAACAATCGTTAGTTTTAATGCTATTATAAATTGTGATTAAACTTTCATACAACCAAATTAGTCTTTCATAAGAATTTTACCATATTTATTAAGGTAAAATCAACCCTTGTCTTCTTTTCTTACAGTGTCATAAATCGTTTACATAGCACAGGTGTTACAAAACAGTTAGGGATTGATCGATGAGTTGGTTAAAGAAACATAGTTTTAAAGAAACATAAACCAACATAAAATTGTTATATATTGATAGGACTTTCGTTATATGTATTTTAAATTTATCCTTTGAATTTTGGACTTTAGCATTGGTTCGTTATTTATATTTCTTTTTGTCATATCGGCGTTTATATCAATAACTATAAAACTTTTGATTTGGTATTTCCCACAATTATAATATTTGCTTGCTCTTTTGCAGTACGAGGAAACCAAAGAATTTATATAAAAGAGTACGATGCTGACCTACCTTTGTGAGATGTGAATTTCATGTGTTTACTGCGGGCAGTTTTTAGACTACAATCAATGAAATTTAATTTTTTTTTAATAAAAAGTGTTGTTTATTGTGAATTACAATATGTGTCACAACAACCTTCATATACCTTTTAAAACCTAGGTCCCACAGCAACATGCGTACTGTTGAGTTGATGGACGCTTTTTTTTTAAATGTTTGTGGATTAACCTCACTAGAGACTTTAAGTTTCGTTTAGCAGCAACATTATATAGTTGCTCTGTGTAGAGAGGAAACCTAAGGGCTAAGAGGACAACATGCTTCAAAACACTAATTAAAATATTATTACCATTAATTCAAATCTATGGGCTTCAAGTTGGACTGAGTTGTAAAAATTAATACAGGTTAGAGACACTTGAAGTAGGCTCCTATCGAACAGATTTGGAAAAAATCCGACCGACATGTTTTTGATTTGGCTGAAATTTTTTTTATGGGTAAAAAAAGATATACTATAGATGTGTATTCGAGGATTTTTTTCTTTTTTCTTTGGAAAATATAGCGGCTCTAAATTTCGAGAATTTCGTGATTTGCGGCTTGACGAGTGATTTTCAAAAATTCGTAGTTTCGGTTTTATTAAAGATACGAACTTCTGTTTTGTTTTATTTTAAAGTTAAAAGAACCTTTTTTTCATTTAAATAAAATCAAAACAAGTTATTGACAAACTCCTATTGTTATCAACATATAAAGTGTTCAAATCGATCTTAAGTCATTGCCCCGACCCGTCCACGACATGAGTTTTTAGTATGAACATCGTATTTTCTATAAAAATCGTATTTATAATTTATGGAAAAATGATTTTTACTGTTAGAAATAAATTAATAAACGAGCGCGGGACGACAAATTGAGGGAATCTAAGCGGATCCAAATTTCGAGAATTTCGTGATTTTAGGCTTGAAGACTTATTTTCAAAGATTCATTCAACCGAAGTGGTTCTAGTAAAAATAGACACGTATTTTTGTTTTATATTAAAGTTAAAACAAGGACTTTAAAAAAAACTGTTATCTATAAAAATGATTAACAAATTCCTATTATTATAAACAAATAAAATGTTAAAATTGATTTTTAGTTACTATCTACCAAAATTTAAGAGCGTTTAGTATGATCTTCGTATTCTACATTCAATTTTCTATAAAAAACGTATATTTAATAAATGGAGAAATAAGTTTTACTGTTACAAATAAATTTATTTTTCCAGCGCGGCACATTTTATTTTTTTTTAACAATAGGAATTTGTTTTATAACAATAGGAATGTTTTTTTAAACTAGCATCAAAATAAAACGAAGTTATGAATATTTGAATATAGCTGGTCAAGCCAAAAATCACCAAATTCTCGAAATTTAGAACCGCTTTATTTTTCAAGAAACAAAAAAAAGAAAACACCAATCCTCGAACACGTATGAATATCTTTTTTTTCGATATAAAATTCATAAAAAAAATTCAACTAAATCAAAAATGTGTCGGTCAAAAAGGTGTTCGGTTGAAGACCCAATGGATCATCTACAGCAAAAATAGGAAACTATATTAATTATTGATTTAACCATCGATTTTTTTATGAAAGACACAAGAGCCAAACCTATAATGAGATTTGCCTAAAACTTTGAGAATACGAAAACCATTGCTGGCATAACTAAGTTAAACAAATATATGTTTTCTTATTCATTACTCTTCATTATTTTTCACATAATGCTATTCATAATTCGTTAAAAGTTAAAACACACTTTCGGTAAACAACAACAAAACAATGTATCCTCAAACGAAAATCTTCTAAATTAATACACTGTATAAATTTATACGCCTTTCTTATTTTCACTTAAATTTCCTCATGTTTTCATACAAAAAAGACGAAAAACAAATTTATTTTAATATCACAAATAGAATAAGTAGCATACCCTTAAAAACTTGTTTTGTATTCCAAGGTTGTAAGTTTCAAGATTTGATAAAAATGAAATTTTTATAAAATAGAAACAGTAAAAGAGAAATATTTGTACTGTAAAAGCAAAGTGGAAGTTTCACATATGTTTTGGTATCCATTTCCATGAATTGTCAGTAGTTTGATTTATTCTACTGGCTTACTTCAACGCTTTAAAAGTTTTACAAAAAAGATCGTGATAATAAGCAGTCAAATCAATAGACTCTGCACAGAAAAAAATTAATTGGAATACATATTTATATAATTATAATTAGCTGATTCTAAAATCGATGTTTTTTTTACCCAAACTATTCTATAATATTTCTAATATCGCATAATTGAGATTGGCTGATAGTTATATTGTGAATTGTCTAATTTTGCATTAAAATCAAAGTGTATGTTTTATATTGTATTATGTTAAAATATTACCAAAATAATTAGTTAAATTAAGAAAGTTAGTTAAATTAGTTAAATTAAGAAGAATCACAATTAGCATCAAAATAATTAGAAAATCCACATACGATAAATTGTTGATCTCAGCGAAACGTATTGAAAAAGTCCAGCGGCAGGTATATCCGCTAGAAAAAGGTAGATTTCTTGATCAGACAGATATGCATACAAGTAGAATCAATGTATCAAATTAGTTGAAATCAAAGAACTAAATAGGAACGGAATTATCCAATAAATTTCACAAAAGACATTTAGTACATTAACCGAAACTACTTTATGCAATTTCGGAACAGTTTTGTTTAATTTGGTTAAAATTAGTCATAACATATTAAATCCACCAAAGATCAAACAAACGTCCAACAAAGATCAAAAGAACTACGTGACAACTTTTTCGAACTTTTTCCAACTTTTTCGAAATGCATATGTTAAGTTAAAAACGTAGTTTTGAATTTGAACATGATTTCAATAATACACCTCAAATAAACCTTCAATAAAAAGTAATAATGCAGTTCCAATATCACTTCGTCTTCAAATTTTCATAACGATCAAATTTTAATTCCGATCATTGTGATATGCGAATTTGTTTTTCTCCTCTCAAACATTTACGCGCGCTATACACCTGAGCTAAACTATGCGAAATATGCGAACTATGTTTTTTAAAAATAATGTATATAACGTAATTATAGAAAAAAACATTACGGAAATAAAACATTTAAAAAAGAAAAGAAAAACGGAAACATTACATTTTTTTAAAAAGTTTTATTCGCATTAAAACATTACTTTTTTAAAAACATAGTTCGCATAGTTTAGCTCAGGTGTATAGCACGCCTTATTCATTATATTCAACAACTTCGCATAAAAAAGTGACCTGAAAAAATGCATCTAACTAATCGTGCAGATTTTCATAACAACATAAAGAAACCAATACACATTTAAAAATTATAAAAAATATACGCACTTCATCTAACAATGAAAATTAAGAATTTTCAAACCTTTATATGAAAATAACACTAACAACAACACAAAAGTAATAAATAATGAAACAAAACCAAACTAACAATACCATATACATTATACATTTATTAAAATCATAAATAGAAAAAAAAAATATTCTAACGAAAATTTTATCATAAGAACAAAAACTGAACGGTTTGAATTTACTAATAAACAAAACAACACGCCCGCCAAAAGAAATGACCTGCGTATAAAACGAATTAGTCACAAAAAATATTGTAATGAAAAATTTATCATAAAGAACAAAAACTGAACTCGTTCAGCTCGTTCACCTCGTTCAGCTCGATCAACAAATAAGCAAAACACAAAATGATAAAAATAAACAAAATTAAATATAAGTTCGTTCGAAAAAGAAATAATAATTATAAAGAATGAAAAAATGCCATTTTTGAAGAAAATATAAATGCTATGGAAAAAAAAGAAATGGATTTCATTCAACTTTTACAGATTATGAATAATTGCGAAACGAAAGTGGAAAACAATTGATTATGAAGATGATTGTTTGTATATATTAATTATTAATGAATGATTATGAAAAAAAACATTTGTTTGTACATATACATATTTATATGTATTTAAATTGTTTTTATTATTATTTTTAATTTTTGTTAGTGGATAATTACTAATAATAGAATTAATTTCATTTAAGTTTTTCAGATTTAATTTAATTTTTTATGCAATATTTGCTGTAAAAAAAATTGTTTGTCGTACCTTAGCTAAAGCTTTAGTTAAAAATTAAAAATTAACACATGTCAGGACTTAAACATTATATTCCTTATTCTATAGTCAATAGTGCAATTTTGTTTTTAATAATGTTTTTTCCTTAAATCGATTTATAGAATGGATGAGGGTTTTTTTTTATTGAATGTTAATTAGAGGATGCGATGTTAGACTGTATGGCTCATTAAAATGAGATTGCAACATGTTATAAAGGAGAATCCTTTAAGACAAACGGTAGAAAACAAACAAATACATGGTGGCTTAAAATAATAGATGTACTATAGTATAAACCCTGTATAGATTTTTAAGGAATGATTTATTAATCTTTTTAAATAAATTACAATAGTATATGAGCCATATTTTTTTTAAACGTAAGAGGCTTACTTCTTTATTTCGCTACTCATCCTCTTTGCAAAAAGTTTTGAAAACCCTTTGCAACTTTTAAGACGAATTGATCTTAGATTTATGGGGATTGTTGCTTGTTAATTAGGATGTAGTTCTTGACCTATTAACGAGGCAATTTTATTATTATTTTTGACTGAAATATTTCAAGTGAGCGATTGAACGAAGACCGATATTTTTAATCGGTCAGTGCAAATGAACGATCTGGTCTGAACGGATCGCTAATTTAGCTGAGGTTACCCATCACTACAAGAAAGTAAGATTTTAGCCTTCTTCCTAGCGGCAGTATAGTTAAACTTTACAGCAGTTTGCCGAAAAAAGTAATTTCTAATCTGTTTGCAAAAACTAACAAATATCGTAAAAATATGGAGAGAAATGGCGACTTATTCTGCCGCCGTAAAAATGTGATATTAGTTCACTGTCGCCATAAAACTAAAACGAAAATGCCGTTACTTTACAGCTGCTTTGATTATACGTCAAAAAAGGAAGATTTTAGCTTTCTAACGGCTAACGATAAAGTTAAACTTTACAACCGTTTGCCGAAAAAAGTAACAACTTGATTTTTTATGAGTACTCTGAATCAGAGTTATGTGCGTTTGAATTTTTGAGACTTTTTCACGATGTTTTGGTAATAGTATAAATGTTTTGCTAATAGTTCCCACAAGTTTCATGTGATTTACATATATTTTTGCAAGTAAAGAGAAAAATAGTTGAATAATCAAAATGTGTAAGTTGGAAATTATTAATGTTTCTATTCTCCGCTAGGCGGCGTATTAAACCTTGGTTTGCTACAAAGCTCATATCTCAAAAATCATCCTTTTTTGTGTTTCACAAATTTTAAATTAAACACATGAAGCTATGAAATTACAAAAAAGGTGAGAGATCCCATATGGATTTTTAATACGATTTTTTAAAGTTTAGTATATGGAAAATTCACATGTGTTTTTTATCATGTTAATTATCCTTTAATAAATGTGAATCTAATATATTGAAAATATTGTATTTTAACATCCGTACTAATTTTGAAACATATTTTGAGCATTACTGATTGAAAAACAGGTTTTTATTGGGATTAACAATTGCAGATCGAAGATTTTGATATACTTTCAACATCTTAAGACTTACATAAGAATAAGACTATTATAAATAAAATTTTTTTCTATAAAAATCATAATTTAATAAAACAATATTAATATTATAAACAAATACATTAAAAATTTTTATTTATATACATATCTTGCCTTTAAATTGAAATATTTCTGATTATCAGAAAACCCAAACATGTTGGCAATTATTTTATCGATTAATTAATTATTATTAAAATTAATTATTAATTATTAATTATTAATTATTTTAATATTTAATATTATTTTTTTTTTTTTTTTAATAAGAAGTGTTGTGTAGTAGGAATTACAAAATGTGTCACAACAACACATAGATACCTTTTAAGACGTAGGTCCCACAACAACATGCGTCTTGAGGTATAGGTGGACGCTTTTTTTAAAGCTTTGTGGATGGAAAGCACTCGAGACTATTGATTCGGGCAAAGCATTCCATGTGTACGATGTACGCACAAAGAAATCTCTTTGCATTCTATTACTATGACAGTGAGTAATCTCGACAGTTCGACCGCCCGCACACACCGATTGACGAGTAAAACGGGGAAAAACATATGTCTGAGGCATTATTCACCTGATTTCATCCGAGCACTGCTGGTGACGATATTTATAAAAAACAACGAGATCAGCAACAGTGCGACGATGTTGCAGGGAATCAAGACCTAATGTTAAATCTCGATCACCAACAATTCGTATAGCTCGCTTCTGAACAGAGTCCAAAAGAGCTAGGATAGTAACAGATGCAGCGCCCCAAACTTGACAACAATACTCCATACAGGGACGAATATAGGACTTATAAATGTGGAGTAATTGATGCGAAGTAAAATATTTTTTACATCTATTGAAGAGGCCGAGTTTTCTTGACGCGCTCTTTGCCATGGCCATTATATGATCGTTCCAGAGTAAGTCATTGGATATTGTGACTCCCAATAAACAAACGCATTCACATTCGCGTATTTGGTCGTCACACATATTAATTGAAATATCGTTGGGAAACTCGGTCTTTGATCTGGAAACAATCAATAGCTGTGTTTTGGTGGAATTAAAATTGACCAAATTTTTGTCACCCCAATCGGCGACTTTTTTAGGTCCTCGTTTACATTTATGGCAGCGTCTCTCCGGACGGGATTTATTCGTTCATGCATTTTACCCTTTGAAGATAGGGGGACGAATGACTTGTGCAGGGTACTATCATCTGCAAAACTATTTATTGGGTTACTGGTGATTTGCAACAGTTCGTTGATATAAATTAAAAATAAAATGGGAGATAAAACTGAGCCTTGGGGTACACCAGCGTTAATTAATTTGGACTCAGAAGAAAAGCCATCTATAGACACCGAGATGTATCGGTTAGACAGAAAATTTTGAATCAACTTCACGACTGCGGGATGAAAACCGTACGCAACGAGCTTGTCGATCAAGTTGGCATGCCAAATTCGATCAAATGCTTTTGAGATGTCTAATGCGATCACGTGCGTTTCACCACCTTTCTCAAGTATGCTATTCCAAATATGTGCCACATTTTATTTAATATTTCTATGGGATATTTTTATATTTTTATGAGATTTGTTGTTGTAATCGTATGGCGTGCGTTATGTTAGTAGCATTATACTAACATAACGCACGCCAAATTGCATTGGAACTTCTTGAGTTAGAATGCTAAAAATTTCTGACGTTATAGTTGAAAAGTTTATCTAAAAGCCAGTATTAGTTTAAACAAAATAGACTCAAAAAAGATGAATGATGTTTGTGTTTGATTTTGTTTTGACAGCCCCAGGATCTCAACCTCTGAACTTGAACAAATTTTTTTTTAAATTTTGGAAAGATTTATGTTGTAGCTACATGTACAAAAAATTTCAAATATGAGCTTGGCCATTTTCATCTAGATCAAGGACAACAAAGTTTAGTAAATTTAGTTCAGGGTTCCTGAAAAAAGCTGATTTTCAGGAACCCTGAACGCCAAGTTTGTCATTCGAACAGAAATGATAAAATAAGGTTCAAATATTCAATATTTATAAATTTTATTTCAACATAATGTTTCAAACGGCCGTTATAACGCCTTAGATTATTCCACTTTTAGGGCTCAACCCGCTTAAATGGTACCCGGATATGACCGGTTCGCGAACTTGCCCAAGAAATTGTTTGCCGCAACATGCACAAAAAATATTTTTGAGGTAGGTCAAAAATTACGACCGTAAGAGTGCCGGATATTTCCGTTAAACCTAATATCGTTATATTTTATATCTTATCTTATATATATAAAAATCACGTGTCACGATGTTTGTCCGCGATGAACTCCGCAACAACGTAACCAACCTTAATGAAATTTTAAACAGTGTGTGTATGATGGTCCAGCTTGAAAGAAAGGATAGTTATTATCTTGATTAAATGCATAAATATTTTTTAATTGCGAATTAAATGTTAGATATGGATGGTTCATATGCCAACTTTCAGATGGCAGCATAAATCAATTTATTCAATTGATAGTAAACTTCAACATCTGGATAAGGCTATTATTAGGCTATAAAATATGTTTTAGTAAAGAAAGTTTTGTTTTATTTGATAGTAAACAAATAGCATATTATGCTAAGTCAAATACGTTACCAAAGATTATTGATAATATTGTGGAGGTTATATATTAATTATAGAAGTGTTTGAAAATATCGAAGCCTGTAAAAAAATTATTGTATTGGTTTTTATAAATTTTGAATAAAAATAAAAGTAAAAATTAAAGAAAACAATAACTTAAATTTATTTATTTATTTTTTTAAATTTTTCATTGATCTTCAATATTAATTTACAAAAATCAATATCAAATTGAAAAACACTCTTATTTGTATTGCTTATTAAAATAGAATGATTAGATATAAAAAAAATTGTTATCAAAACTGGATGAAATACTAGCGAAGTTTATTTTACAACCTTTACACTCTCCAATTTCACGTCAAATTTTTTTTTATTGATCAATATATTTGATAGTGTGATATACGCCTTATAAATTTGGATTAAATAAATAGATGGTGCCGTATTTGTATTTAAAACGTTGTTTTTAATGTTTTAAAGTTTTGCAAATACACTACGCTTTGCTTTTTCCAATTGTCATGTATTAATTTTTATTTGGTGATTGGTGATAATTATATTAATTGGTTTTTTTTTAAATAATGGTTTATACGCGTAGTTTGCTTCGATCAATGTTTTTTCGTTGAACATAATTTTATGAAATTGAAAAATGAATGTTTAATCTGACAAACAATAACATTCATATGACAAAATTATACATATTGGAATTTAACACATCATCTTATAAGTTTTAAATTTCCGAAACACCTTATTGAGTCCACTCTTTAAAAGTAAAATTTCTTTATTATTATTTCTAATTATTTTTTATTTTATATAATTGAATATATTTCGAGTTATTTGCAGCCCATCATCAACAAACGTTTAGAAGTGGTTAGTAAATAAATTAACTAAATTTGAATTTATGTTGCCTTTGTTGATATTAATTGCGTTTATGTTCATTCATATGGTGTAAAGGGATTCAAAAGCATCCAATTTATTTCTGTCGTGCACCTCTTTCTTTAACCTCATATTATCTATTGAAAATTTTAAATTATCATTTTATTTTCCAAAACATGTTTTCCTATTGGGGCTTTTTTTGGTTGGTTTGTTTTAATGTATCCAGAATGTTCTTTAAAGTCGAGCATATCGTTCTATCGAGCATATCGATTTAAAGCTAAAAATTACGAAATAGCCGCACAAATACTATAAAAATAAACATAGCTGATCAAACACGGATGGCAATCATGATGAACAAACTAATTAAAAATGGTGGGACTTTGCTGACAACACGTATGCAATAATAATTTGCAAACGGTAACTACCGTTAATGAATTAAAGAATTCATTAACGAACTAAATATATACGACCATTTCAGATCAAATCGAGAGGGGGCTTAGGTGACCATATCCGATTTGTCTGAAAATGCGTTAATAGATTCGTCTCGTGAAAAAAAAAACTAATTTGACCGACAAAATTCAATAAGTGGTTTTTCATGAGATATCCCATATAAAGTTTCGCGAAAATCGGGAAAAATCAAAAAAGGAGTCAAATTCAAAAATTCACAGCTCTTTCATATTTTATCCGATTTGCGTCAACCGTATATCGTTGGTAAGGTAATTTAGTCTACTTTAAGATAAATTATTCAAAATTTAATGTTGCCTAACGAAAGGTGGTCAAAATGTGAGTTTTAATATATTTTCACCCTTTCTTTCCTAAAAAACAAAAAAATCCCAAAAAGTAACAACATGCTGAAACGATTAAAATTGTAAAAGGTTAGAGCGACGAGGCGCCAATATTATTTGTTCCTTTTGAAATGTCTATTTATTTTTAATTCTCTTTATCTCTCTCCCTCTCAAAAATAAAAATAATATTTTAAGAACTTAGGATAAGAAAAAATAAATTTTAATAAGTTAGTTTGTTCAAATTTAGATTCAGTAAAAATTGTTCTTTAAGAATAATTAGTTAAAATATCTTTTTAGAGTTAAATAAAATTAAAATAAGTGACAAAAAATATTTTTTACGAATAAAATTAAATTAAAAATAAGTGCTAGTGCTATAAATATAAAATATTATTTTAATAAAATTATATCAAATAAATATATGAAAAAAATTATTACAACTTTGTTATTAAAAAAAATCGTTTTATTAGTGAAGTTACTAGTGAAGAAAAGCAACATCATAGTGAATTTTAAGTGTAAAAACAACATATTCAATTAATTATGCATTTATCTTTATAGTGAAATTTACTGAATAGACATATAAAAATGTTTGAATACTGTTGTAATCCGTTCGGTAAACGAAACCACAAGCGTAAAAAAATGTTAATTAAAACATTACGAAACGTAACAGGTGAATTAGTTGTATCGACGCGGACAGTGAATATTCGTTTGGTAGCAAAATCTAAAATAAGTCCATCATGCCGCATTAAAATTACTGCATTAGTCAAAGGAGAAAAACAACGACGAACGAATGCCAATCGTTCCAATCCACAACCGAAAAAAAATAAGTCTGCAAGTGGTAAAGCAAATTTGCGCAACCCACCCGCCCTTAAAGCGGCACGTCCACGGAATTTGCAGGGACAAAACATATATGATTCAATAAAAAACTTTAAAATACATGTTCAAAACATCTGCGGATTAAACGCTAACCATGACCACGTGCAACATCATCTTGAGCACGACAAACCGAACATTATATTCCTTACAGAAACACAAGTTTCTGAAAATTTTCTCTTTATAGAATCGCTTAATTCCAAATATAGGCTCGAATCAGCTTTCAAACTCCATCAGGGCGTATGCGCATTCATTCATGAGAGTGTTGCGTACACGCGCTTTCCAAATTTTGAACTACACGGTGACGGCTTCAATACAATGGTTTTAAAGATTTGTCTTCCAGAAATGACTTTTTTTACAATAGCTTTATACCGGTCCCCCAACAAACGTAACCCAAACTTTTTTAATATACTGACAAAAATTGTGGACGAGATTAGAGCAAAGTCCCCTAATTGTGAAGTTATCGTTACCGGTGACTTCAACGTCCACAACAAATCATGGTTGGAATTCTCCAAATCGACCGACGATGTTGACAATAGTGGAAAACTGGCAGAAATTATTGCCGCATCTCAGGGCCTATTCCAAATTGTTAAAAGCCCGACTTTCACTCCCCGTAATGGCGGTGATAATAGTTTTCTCTTAGATCTCTATCTTACCACAATGCCAGATATTACGAGTGTCGATGTCGCGAAAGGTAGTATTGGAAATTCTGATCATTATTTAATCTCATCAGTTATCAAAACTGATTTACTTAAAACTGCAGCTCCCAAACCCCGTAAAATATTTCACTACTCAAAAATGGATAAGAGTGGTCAAAAATTTTTTCCATGGTTTCCCTTTCCATGGTTTCCCTTCAAAATTTTTTCCATGGTTTCCCTTTCGACCGTCATTGTTTTTACACTGACAATGTAAATGTTTCTGCTCAAAACTTTACAGAAACCATCCAATTTGCTATCAATAAATTTGTCCCTTTCTCAATAGTAAAACCCAAACAAAAATACTTGTATTCGAAAGCTGCCAAAACGGCACTTAGAAACAAACGTAGATCATTTAATATTTGGATTCATAACAAAACTCCCACTAATCGATCCCAATATCTAAAGGCCAACAAAATATCTAACCAGATTATCTCAAACGAAAAGTCTGAAATTGACAGAGCGAAAGCCTCAAAACGTACGTCTATGTCTGTTTCTGACAAGAGTTTCTACAGTGCCATTAATTCTTTAAATTCTGGTACAAAATTTTCTACTCCCCCTATTATTGATGGTGATTTAATCGTCAATGATCCCGCAAGAAAAGCTAACTTGTTCGCTGAACGCTTTGCTCTGAACTCTACTGTTTTGGAAACTCCTAAAGAAATACCCCAAATCCAGTCTTCAGGAGTTAAAATGAATGAACTTCACTTCAAACCCAAAATAGTCGCTAAACTTTTAAAGGGGTTAAGCATCAACAAAGCCTCAGGAATGGACAATATTCCACCCATTTTTTTAAAAACCTTTTCCAAAGAACTTGCACCAACTTTAACTAAAATATTCTACCAATCCTACAAATCTGGTATATTTCCCTCGTGCTGGAAGTTGGCAAATGTCCAGCCCGTCCCCAAAAAGGGACCAAAATCCGATATCTCAAATTATAGGCCAATAGCTTTACTATCGGTCCTATCCAAAGTCTATGAGCATTATATTAATACACATATTTCAAAATTTCTGGAAGAAAATCATTTAATATCCGACAGCCAATACGGTTTTCGAAACAAAAGATCAACTACCGATCTATTAAACTATGTAGCGCATTGTTGGAATAGCATACTTGATAAAGGTGGTGAAACATACGTTATCGCTTTAGACATCTCCAAGGCATTCGATCGAGTCTGGCATGCCAACTTAATCAACAAGCTCGTTGCGTACGGTTTTCATCCCAATGTTGTGAAGCTGATTCAAAATTTTCTATCCAACCGATACATTTCGGTAACCTTAGACGGATTTTCTTCTGAGTCTAAACTAATTAACGCTGGTGTACCCCAAGGCTCAGTATTGTCCCCAACCCTATTTTTGATTTATATCAACGAATTGTTGAAAATCACCAGCAACCCAATAAATAGTTTTGCAGATGATAGTACTCTGCACAAGTCGTTCGAGCCCCTTCCTTCAAAAGGTAAAATGCACGAACGAATTAATCCTGCCCGGAGAGACGCTGCCATAAACGTGAACCAAGACCTGAATAAAGTCGCCGCCTGGGGTGACCAAAACCTTGTCAATTTCAACTCCACCAAAACACAGCTGTTGATTGTTTCCAGATTAAAGACCGAGTTCCCCAAAGATATTTTATTTAGTATGTGTGATGAACCTATGAAGGTGAATGTAAAAACATTCGTTTATTGGGTGTCACAGTTTCAAATGACCTACTCTGGAACGATCATGTAATGGCGATGGCAAAAAGCGCGTCTAAAAAACTCGGCCTCCTAAATAGATGCAAAAAATTTTTCACTCCATACCAATTGCTCCATGTTTATAAGTCCTATATTCGTCCCTGTATGGAGTACTGCTGTCAAGTTTGGGGTGCTGCCTCAGTTTTCATCTTGGCCCTCTTAGACTCTGTTCAAAAGCGAGCTATACGAATTGTGGGTGATCGAGCTTTGACATCAAAACTTGATTCCCTACAACATCGTCGCACTGTTGCTGACCTCGTTGTTTTTTACAAATATCGTCATCAGCAGTGCTCAGATGAAATCAGCGGCATCATGCCTCAAACTTATTCTTACCCCCGTTCTACTCGGCAATCGGCTGCCGCAGCCGGTGAAACGGTAAAGATCCCGCGCTGTCATACTGGCAGATCGCAGAGAGACTTCTTTGTCCGAACTGCGTACAAATGGAATAGTTTGCCGGAACACTTAGTCTCAGGTAGCTTCAACCCACAGATGTTTAAAAAAAGCGTTAATCTACACCTTAGAACGCCAGTTGTTGTGGGACCCAGGTCTAGACCAAGGTCTTAAAAGGTATTTATGTGTTGTTGTGACACATATTCTAAACCCTATTACACAACACATTTTTATTAAAAAAAAAAAAAAAATCGACAACCTCAGCAACCAGTTCAAATAGAAGACAAAGTATCCGGAAATCAACGTCGTTCTGAACAAGGAGCCATGCAAAGAATCGCAGAGCAACAAGTTGTAGATGAAAATATGGACGAAATGCCAGAAATCGATATGATCGCAGAAGGTGCACCTGTTCATGCCACTCCGTCTGGATCGTCAGATGACTTTGTGGACAATGTACAGTTTGTGAAATTACTCAACGAAGTGCTCCCATTAATTGGTGTCGCAAGAATTGATAAAGATAAATTGGTCACGCAAAAAATTAATTAAACAGAATTTAAAGAAACCATTTTGCATAACACTATTTACAGATCGAAAAAAAAATAAACTAAATCATATCATTTCCTGTTCTGTCATTTTTTAATTTTTAATTTTTAATTTGTTCAATTATTTTATTTTCTTTTACTATATATGTATTTGTATTTTTCTAATGTTCTTTAAATAAATAAATAAATAGTGTATTCATACAGATAATAAAATCGATAATTCAAGAAAATCGATAATTCGTTTAACTTAGAGGTAGGTCAAAGGTTACGTGAGAGGTCATCCACCTGTATAGATTAAATATAGATTTTGTCGAAACAATCAATATTGCCGAAGAGCGAAGCTAGTTATCTGTGACCGAATAGAGAATATGGTCGATTTTTTACTGATTCGGTAAAACTTTGTACTGAAAATTTATGGCATATCCCATAAAAACTCAATAAAAACCTAACAAATCAAGATACCAACAAGAACAGTATATCGTTGAAAAGGTAATTTGTTGACCTTTAAAAAAAAAAAATTAAAGGTAAGGTTTTGAGCCGAAGGGTGAAAATATATTAAAACTCACATTTTGACCATCTTTCGTTAGGTAACATTAAATTTGCATAATTTATCTTAAAGTAGACTAAATTACCTTTCCAACGATATACTGCTGACGCAAATCGGATTAAAAATGAAAGAACTGTGAATTTTTGAGTTTGACTCCTTTTTTAATTTTTCCCGATTTTCGCGAAACTTTGTATGGTGATATCTCATGAAAAACCACTTATTAAATTTTTTTGGTCAAATTAGTTTTTTTTTTACGAGACGAATCTATTAACGCATTTTCAGACAAATCGGAAATGTTCACCTAAGATTTTTGCTTTTTCCTCTCGATTTAATATGAAATGGTCGTATACTCCCGCAGGAAGATTTGTAAAATTTAAAATTTTTGATCTATGGGTGTGACAACCCCGCATACTTAGGTTCCTGCTATTTGCATATGAGTTAGCTTGAGATAGCGTATACCATCCATGAGATATCCTATCCCTGCCATAGACATATGAGTTAGCGTGACATACCACTGGCAATGGCAGGAGATGTCATTAGCCAAGATGATATCTTAAGGTGCTGGCGGACGAACTTTAAATACTCAACGGCAGCACCTCCAGTCTTAGCTGGGCAGCGTTCCGTAGTGGTACAGCTCGTTAGCTCTTCCGAGGAATCAGACCAACACGTAATCATGTAATGAAGTGCCTCTCAAGATGATAATGGGAGTGGCTTAGCAGGAAGCGTACCTAGTTTTGATGTATTGCCGTTCGACTTAGTCTCAATCATCGTGGATAGGAGAGAGTATAAACCTGCTGCTTCAGCACAAATGCAGAAATGTACGCAATTTACAAAATAGATCAGAAATGGAAACAAATACAAGTGCGAAAATGAGACTCTGGCGACACCCTTCTACGAAAGAACCACGGTCGGCACGTTCAACCCCCTGGTTCGCTCACATACGCCCACAAACACACACACACACACACACACATACACACACACACACACACACACACACACACACACACACACACACACACACACACACACACACACACACACACACACACACACACACACACACACACACACACACACACACACACACACACACACACACACACACACACACACACACACACACACACACACACACACACACACACACACACACACACACACACACACACACACACACACACACACACACACACACACACACACACACACACACACACACACACACACACACACACACACACACACACACACACACACACACACACACACACACACACACACACACACTCATTCACACCCCTTTATCATTAGGATTAAAGAAACAAATCAAATTCACTCACCCCATGATTATATCCTAACCTTCTATCCTGATTATATCAGCCTTCCATCAGCACGTTGGTCACGTTGAAAACTCGACGAAGATATTTGTATGTCAAAAATGTTGAATAAAGTTGTACGTATACACGTTGTATAAAATGTTAGGTAGAAACGTTAAATAAACTGGCAATCAGCAGCGTTGAATAATTTTGTACTTATAAACGTTGAATAAAATGGTAAGTAGAAACGTTAGATAAACTTGCAATCATCAGCGTTGAATAATTTTGTATTTATAAACGTTGAATAAAATGATAAGTAGAAACGTTAAATAAACTTGCAATCCTCAGCGTTGAATAATTTTGTATTTATAAACGTTGAATAAAATGATAAGCAGAAACGTTAAATAACCTTGCCGTCATCAGCGTTGAATAATTTTGTACTTATAAACGTTGAATACAATGGTAAGCAGAAACGTTAAATAAACTTGCAATCATCAGCGTTGAATAATTTTGTATTTATAAACGTTGAATAAAATGTTAAGTAGAAACGTTGGATCGGATTGTAAACATAAGCGCCGAATCAATTTATAATCACAGGTGAGTATGGTAACAATTACAACAGTTACAGCCGAATGCGTTGAAATGTAATTGTTGCAGGATGCGTTGAAATCAAAAATGTAATAATTTATGCCAATAATAGTCAAATTATTCGTTGAAGTAGAACTGGAATAATTTGTATCAATGATTGTGGAGCAATACGTTGAAAGGTAATTGTTGCCGTATGCGTTGAAATCCAAAAAATGTAATAAATTGTACCAATACTAGTTAAATTATTCGTTGAAATAGAACGGTAATAATTTGTATCAATGATTGTGGAGCAATACGTTGAAAGGTAATTGTTGCCGTATGCGTTGAAATCCAAAAAATGTAATAAATTGTACCAATACTAGTTAAATTATTCGTTGAAATAGAACGGTAATAATTTGTATCAATGATTGTGGAGCAATACGTTGAAAGGTAATTGTTGCCGTATGCGTTGAAATCCAATAAATGTAATAAATTCAACCAAGACTAGTTAAATAATTCGTTGAAATATATCCACTCGCGGAGTTTTCGTACACCAAAATTAAATTGCCGTAACGCTTATGACTAATCGCCGAGTCAGTTTATTTTACAGTTCCAATAAAATACAGAATTGCATTGATGACAGAAATTTAATATATCAATCAAACGTTTAAAAAAAAAATACGAGGACATATATTTGTATTAACAGTATAATTTCCTTAAGTTCGAGAACAACAAAAAAAACTATGTATGTATCTTAATTAGGAATTATGTTTAGAGATTATACATTTGTAGCATATCTATGTATAAGTTCTTATTTTTTTTATTTTATTTACATTCACGAACACCAGTTTATACAGTATAATTTGACAGTACCTCAACCAGTAATCTAGACTAGCGATTCTAGCCTTGATATGAACAATCTTGTTTTAAATGAACGCGCAAATTTTTGTTTCGGTTGCCGAACCGAACAGGTAATGTAATTTTTCTAATTGGATTCCCGTTACAATTGTTAATTTGCACTATCAAACTCACCTGACTGGTCTACGTAGATGTAATTTCTTTCATATTCTTTATTTCTTTTATAACAGCACAAACGAATAGTAATTTTTTTCCTATTATTTATAATTTTAAAATTTTTTTTTTTACAACCGGACACAAAAATTTGCGCCCTGTTGGTTTATGGTACAAACATATATCTAAACCTTTTTTATTATTTTTGCTTTAAACTAATAGGCACAAATATATAAATATTTTTTTTAACAACAATTTGAGCTAGTGATCGAAACTAAAAATGAAGACTGAACTATTATAACTCGTTAATGATAAACTCACAAAAATAAATTAATAATTTCACTAATTAAATCTTATTAAAAAAACATGAAGTCAAAAAAACTTCATCGTTCGATCTTTACAACAGAATTGACAGACTAATTTAATAATTTCAGACTAAGAGAATGAAAACATTACAGTCGTTCATTATATACCCAAAATTTGAACATCGAAAAAACTCGAATACAGTGTTTGATGTAAGGCAATTAATTCACATCTTGTATTTAATTGTTAGGAACTTTTTATAGTTACACAAAACTGTTTGTTATTTGATATTATTTCACAAACACAATTTTGCGATACAAATCATTTACGAGACATTAATAACATTTAGCATTGAATTTAAAATGAATTAAATGCAAGTTCGATCGATGTTATGGTGTTTAGGTATTACAAAACTACAATCTACTATATCAGCACAGTGAAGTTCAGTTCCATAACGGAAAGATTGTTTGAAGCAAAATATTCATACAAAGATAAATCGAATGTTTAACAAAGCAAGATAGTAATTCTTTGTATGTTGACGATTGGACAAACACGCACAGCTGTTATGAGGTTTGAAAACTTTGTCGTTCAATAGCGGTTAATATACGGAGAATCCAAATTCAAATAGTATAGTGAAAATAATCGGATGGAAACGTAGCGTGAGTCAATTTTAGTGGGTTGTAACATTAAATTTTAATGTTTAAATAGATAATATTTAAGGAAAATTTTTAATTAATTCAAATTAATTAATATTATATTATATTAATTAATATTTAAAATTAGTGCAATTGGTTCAATTCTTTTCAAATATGTCTGTCCAGCTAACGAAAATTTAGTTAAATTTTTTTGATAAATAAAAAAACTATGGGTTATGGAGATTATAAGAAATATGACGATTGATGGTGGATGGGTGAGAAACTATTACGAGCGGTACCAGTTAATAAAAAAAAAATGACAACTAATGAATCTGAGACTATACGAAAAAGGTGCTTGTTAATGATGGATGGAAAAAGAACTAATACAAGCTACTTATGGTAACCACGAATGACAACTAAAGAATCAGAGACTATAATACACTGTGTTCAAGCATTCTTCCAGGCTATCCATTACAGAACAAGTACTTTTTGGAAGAAAACTCCCGTCCAAAAAGAAGTTGAAAAAGGCATAGACTGGTCGCAAATAGACCTTGTATATCCATATTAGTACGGTGAGGCACTTTATTGTTCTACAAATTAGTAATCAAATCGATCGGTATTTCATAGCCCAGTCTTAGCAGAAACAAAGTATCTATGATTATACAAAAAAACATTTTGGAGGGGTAACGATAAAAACGGTATTCTACTCTATTGTAAGCGATGGATAAATACAACAATCCAGACCCAATTTCGGGCAGATCTGGGGGTTCCCGGACTTGACAGTCAAAAATAAAAATTCAATTGAAAGGAACTCGAAAAGCGAAGTGCCATCTGTCATTTTCTTTTCACTATGGTTCCATCTACGACCACGTACTTAGGTCTTACGGGCTCGAACCCTACACCTGAACTAACGAGAGTTTCGTGCTTCTCCGGCTACGCTAGCCGGGCTACACTGTTGTACGCATCCGACCCAGTGATTCTGAAGGTTGTTCAATTAGTTTCAAAGTAACTAATTGAACCAAATCTCGGGATCTTCGCCTGCAAATACCCAAAAAAAAATCTGAAACAAGACATGAACACCAAAGTTGATACACACTCGCTGAACTGTTATTTCAAAACGAAACTGCCTTCATACTTTATGGTCGTCGATATTCTTGACCTGCAATGGCGGTGAAACACACACGAAATATATTACCGAAATATATTAAACACACGAAATTATTACCGATGTTAGGCTCGAATGTCCTTGGAATGATATACACCTCTACGTTTGGAAACCAGGTCTTCCAGTTCGTAGGCGGCGCCACCTACCAACCTTATTACTCTGGTCTCAACAAACTTCTGTGCGAGTTTAGCAGATAATTTCTTACCGGCGTCACTCAAAATAAAGTCCCTTCGGAACACCGTATCCCCTGGTTTGAACAAAGTTACTCGAGCTCGTAAATTGTATCTTTCAGCACTTTTGACAAATGCTGCAGCAGTTAAATCCAGAATTCGAATTCGAATCTTGTTGAGATAATCAGGTCGCAGAATCGTTTCACCTGGTTCATGAAGGCTATTCAATCGTCTCAGCAATTCATAAGACGAACCATGCGTCACCATAGATGTTCCAAACATAGCGAAATAGGGGGAGCATTTAAGAGTTTGGTGAAGAGAACAACGTAGTGCACAAGCGCTCTCGCTCAAGTGCAGATCCCATTTAGAATGCTCCTCCTTTAAGTAGGCTCGAATACCGGATAGGACACTTCTATTTTCCCGTTCAGAAGCGTTAGCTTGAGGTGAATATAAAGCCAGTAATGTGTGTTTCACTCCGTGCTACGCCAAGAAATCTGCAAACTGTTTTGATTTAAATTGAGTCCCATTATCGGACACAATTACTTCTGGACAACCAAATACGTGTAATACATTGGTAGCCAATAGTTGACAAATTGGTTCAGCAGTTAGTTTCCGTTAAGGAAACAAAAATGGATACTTAGTAACATGATCTAATACTACAAGAATAGCGATAATCCCGGCCTTTGATCTAGGGTAAGGACCAAGAATATCGATGTACAGTTGCTGACCAATTCGTTCTGTTTTCATATGAGACACCATGGGAGCACGAAGCGGAACATTTGGTGCTTTGATTTCTTTACAAGTCTTACAATTACTTATGAAAGTTTTAACGTGGGTATACATCCGAGGCCAATAATAAAATTTACGAATATTATACAGTGTTTTTGCTAGACCTCCATGAGATGAGGTAGGAGGATTGTGGGCCCTTGCAATACACTCGTCAGCGCATTCCTCAGGTAACCACAATTTCCAAACCTCATCCTCTGAAGGAATATCAAGGTCCAGACAAGCCAATCGTTTATAAACCCGACCAGAAATTACTTTCAGATCTGGCAATGTACCGTCTGCTTCGGTAACCAGATTTACCAACTCCAAATATCGAGAAGTGTTGAAGAAAGGGGAATTAAGATCTAATGCAGGCACTGGACATAACTCAGAAATGACGTCAACAGAGTCACGTCTTGATAGAGTGTCTGGAACTATGTTTAAATTTCCTTTTCTGTACTCAATATCAAAGACATAGCCCTGCAATTTCAAGCTCCAACGAGCCAATCGACCAGAAAGGTCTTTTTGTTGCATTAACCATTTTAATGAAGCATGGTCAGCTATGATCTTAAAGGCCAGACCCTCGACATACGCTCTAAATTTCTTTACTCCCAGTACGGCGGCTAGACACTCTTTCTCACTAGTTGAGTAGTTGCGCTGCGCAGAATTTAGTTTTTTGGACATGTACGCTATGGGGTGTTCCATACCGTCCATGTCACACTGAAGTAGTACACAACCTATACCGTCGTTGCTAGCGTCGCACTGGAGAGTAAAGGGTTTAGTATAGTCGGGGTTTATGAGGACTGGTGCTGATATGAGAGCATTTTTGAGATTTATAAATGCTATTTCAGCTTCTGGAGTCCATACGAATTTATTAGAATTTTTCTTCAACAAATCTGATATTGGAGAGGACATAGCAGAGAAATCAGATATAAAACGGCGGTAATAACCCGCCATACCCAGGAATCGTCGAATCTGTTTGGACATACGCGGTGTAGGAAATTCGGAAATAGCTTGAGTTTTATCAGGATCACTTTTTAGCTTACCACCTTAGCTTTACCGCCACCCACTAGCTTAGCTTTACCACCACCTGTCTTACCAGGACATATCCCAAATATTTTACATCCGGCAAGAGAAACTTACTTTTTTCCAAATTTATCGTCAAGTTCGCACGTCTAAGACACTGGGAGATATCTTCTAACAGTTTCAGATGAGCCTCAAAGGTATCTGTAACTATTAAAAGATCATCCAAGTATACGAAGACGCACGACTTGAGATGTGGAGGAATTACTTGGTCCATTAATTTAGTCATCATTTGTGGCGCATTGCACAGTCCGAAAGGCATTCTTACGAACTGGTACAATGGCCGCCCTGGGACCGTAAAAGCAGTTTTCTCTCGGGAGTGTTTTTCTAGAGGTATCTGCCAGAAAGCGTCTTTCAGATCCAAACTGGAAATGAAATTACTCTGTGGCAGACGACTCAAGATTCCATCTATCTGTGGAAGGGGGTACGCATCCTTTTTCGTAACAGTATTTACCTTTCTGCTGTCCAAACAAAGACGATTCTTCCCAGGTTTGCGAATTAGGACCACAGGACTCGACCATGGACTGTTTGAGACCTCTATAATACCCAGAGATAACATCCTATCCAGTTATTCTCCCATCAGTTTCTCAATAGCGGGCGAAATCGGGTAGTGACGTTGTTTGATGGGAGCGGCCGTCCCCACATCAATCATATGTTCTATCAAATGTGTTCGACCCAGACCCATTTTTGAAAATGAAGGTAGAAGATGGATAGTGTTTTGTAAGCGTTCCTGTTTGTCCATAGACAATTCTGAAATTACTGACTCCGTAGTCGAAAATGTAGGTAAGCTAAATATTGGGTTAAACAAGCCAAAAGCATTAAAGAAATCTATACCTAGATATAGATTTTGAGTTAAAGACGGGATAACGAAGACGTCCAGGGTTCTGACTTGGTTCATAAATGAGATCTTTGTTTTTACAAATCCCAAGATCTTCTGTCTTTGGCCATCGGCAGTACGAACTACTGCAGATGAGTAAGTCAGAAGGTCTGGAGTCTGCACGATCTCTTTAGCAAAATCACCACCAATTACAGTCAAAGACGCTCCACTATCCAACAGTCCAGTATGTTGTTTACCCAATATTGACACTGTGGCATAAGATCTCACATCGTTGGCCAATTTCACAATAGAGGAAATGGTTTTGGATTTAAACAAACGTCGTTGTTGCCAATAAAGGCGAGAACGGAGTGCAGAGCGTGTTGTAGGTTTCAAATAGGATAATGAATCGACAAATAGGATTGAGCGTATTTTCAAGTACTCATTCAATCGCTGTTGGAAAGATTTGGTTTTGGTCCAGAATGGAGGTGGTTCAGTATGATCGGGTGTTCGTTTCAATAATTTCACATTAGTATCATGAGTGGGTACCAGTGTGTCAGAAGCAGTACTTTTAAACTGCGCTATAGGGGCGTACAAACTTTCAGCAGGTTCGTTATGGTTTGAATTAACGGCAGGAGGTGCGTTCAAAAAGTTATTCAATAAATTAGAGGTTGAAACTGGGTTTGAGACTGCGTCATAAAGAAATGGATTAGTAGACGACATAGTTGTAGGATCTGGAGATAAACTACTTTTAGGCTCTGAGGAGTCTAAGGTATGTCCTGGGAGCGAGAAAAGGTGTTGGGATTCTTGCCCCCCCTTCGGTTTCCCCGACAATTTTCACACTTAGGACATAATATATCGTCTTTTCCACATCCCCAACAAAGCAAACGTTGTGATTCACGACAATCGTGCCACCGATGACCAGGTCGTTTACAGTTCCAACAAACAGTTGAACTGGTTATTCGTAGCATATTCGGTGCAGGCTGTATTGCCGCAAGTTCGTTGGATGTAATTGGTAACGATTCAGTTGGCAATTCGCTAATTTGAATTTGTGAAAAATCACGATCTAAATCCACCTCAGTCACCGGTCTAGATGGTCTAATTTTATAATCGCGCGGTCTGGTTATTGATTCGGCCCATAATTTTTCACGATCACGGCAGAGCTGGTGCAGATGTTCCAGTCCATAAATGGTGACGTATAGCAGCTCCCTTCTGATTTCCAATCGCAAGTTGTTTCGAATCATGGATAATAACTCTGCATCCGACATCGGTACTCGTAGTTTATCGGCCAGTCGATAAATTGATTGTAAGAATTCGTCAAACAATTCAGTGGTCCGCTGTTTCCTGGCCCTCATCCGCTCCTTTACTTCTTCGTCCGTCTGCCGGTCCTGAAATTCTATTCGCAGAGCATGACACAAGTCAGTCCAAATAAACTGTCCGTTCTGGCGAAAATATCTCCAGAACCAATCAGCTGCTCGATCGGTGAATAACAAGTACAGACAGCGGGTGACAATAGTGAAGTCACTGTTCAAACACATCTCGGTCAGCCGCTCTATTCTGAAGATGAACGCCTCAACATCTAGACCATCGGGTCTACCTGAGAACGTTACGTTCCAATTTCTAATTGTTGTAGAGTGCTGTTCGAGATGTGTTCGTGTTCTAGCTGGAGCAAGAGCAGGAGGAGGCTCAGCAAACACTGGCGGTACTGGTACATTATTTCGCACAAACGCATTTACTGGCGTATAATTTCCGGAACGAACCGATTGATGACGCGGGGTGGTGGGTGATACTACATTATGTGCTAGGGGTAGCAACACTTCAGGTGCCGGAGCACGTGATTGCATCATTGAGTGATTAATCCTTGAAATTTCCTGATCGATGTGAGCATTTACAGCTTCCTGAAACCCATGATCTTCCGCTGCCGCGGCGCCATGTATGGGAGATCTTAGAGCAGCATTCACTCGCACTTCATCGGCGAGTCTAGATGGTGGGAGACGGACTGCCAAGGGAGTAGAAGAGTGTTGATTTCCAGTACTAGGACGACGTTGCCAACCTGCGGTAATAGAGCGAGTCACAGGTCTCGGTGGGGGGTGGTACTACTGTATCATTAGTTTTATCCATCCCTCGCGGTAACCTCTGTAAGTCGGCACGTTCGCAAGCGGCTCGACAAATCGGGCAGGTACCATTCTGCAGCAACCAGTCGTTGAGGCAGATATCATGGAAGAGGTGGTTACACCGAGTGAGGAGTTTTACGTTGGCCGGCACTATTTCTTGTTGACAGACTGCACAAGAGCTGGACCTGTCCAGAACGTCAATCTTATCAGCGGCTGACATTATGAATCTTCAAGAACAAAAACAGCCGCACACTACTTAATCACAACCCAACAAGAATATGGAGGGTGAAGAGAAAATCGCTATACTATCTATTGCGAACGTTGAAATCAAATAAACAATTTAATTATTACCAAAAAAAAAATTATTTTATTACAATATTTTATTACTTTAAATATATTAGAGCAGAATTTAAAGAGTTGTATGGAAATTCAGTTATTCAAACCTTAAACAGCTGCGCGATATCTGACCGGATTAGGATTAGGAAACTTGTTAAACGGGCTATCGCCGCGCGTGAATCAAGAATAAAAATATCTATTACTACTTAAGATGTTGACGTGTGAACAATCAGTGGTAAAAATTTGTAATTTGAGATTAAATAGGTATACTACGACTATGGCAGAAGATGGCAATTATAAAACTTTCCAGACCCAATTCCGGGCAGATCTGGGGATTCCCGAGTCGCGAACACGATCGAATGATATCGAGCAGAACAGTGATACTACCGCAACACACAAGAAATATTATAAATTTTTAGATAAAAAAACTATATCTAGTATACAATCTTAAAAACTATATGTATTATATCGTCAATTGAGGAACGGATCAACTACAAAAAGGTTCGTGTTAAAAAAAAAATTTTCTGTTCTACCAATGGAACACTACGAGACTTCGGCGACACGAAAACAATTTTTTTGTTCAAGTTGGTCCCTTTCCCAATTTACCTTATCGTTATCGTGGTGGAACTCCTGATGTTAATGTGTAATTGATGTTTTCTTGATAGTTGAATTCTTGATATTTGTATTAATTTATTCTTGATATATGTAATTAATTATTCTTGATAAATGTAATTAATTTATTCTTGATATATGTAATTAATTATTCTCGATAAATGTAATTAATTTATTCTTGATATATGTAATTAATTATTCTCGATAAATGTGATTAATTATTCTTGAGAAATGTATTTATTTATCCTTGATATCTGTGATTAATTATTGGACCTAACAATTTTTAGAGAAAAAAAAACAATTAGTAAGTGAAAAAATCAGCAGTTTTATTTATTCAATGTATAGTTCTCAATTATATATTTATTTATTTATTTATTATATTTTTTTTTTGTATGAATGTTTATTTATTTATCTACTTTTTATGTATAAAAATTTATTTGTTTTATAAATATTGACCTATGTATTATAAATAGTTATTTAATAATTTATTTATTTATTTTTGGTGTACAACTATAATTTATTTATTTACGGATGGAGGAAAGTTGGATCCAACCACGGGGAGCTCATCACTTCGGGGTTGAAAGTGCCCATCGCCGTTCTTTCTATTTAGTTTGTTTGTTGAAATGATGAGATTAAAAGAAAATTTTTGGGATCAAAAGAAAAGTTAAAGTTAATTTACGTTAAAAGGATGGGAAATGGAAAAGGAAAGGGATCAAGACGGGATGAATAAGGAAGGGAGAAGGTAGGGTGAGACAGGAATAAGATGGGGTATGGGCTGGTAGTGTCTCACCCAGCTGACGAGTGCTGATGGGATGGTCAGAAGATAAATCCTCTGAACCATCATTCAATCAATCAACACTCGCCAACTGCGATCCACGCCACCAACACATACGGAAAGGTGCTGTAGCAAAGGAGAACCAGTTGTTCGTCCGCATGAAGGCCGAGCGAAATCTTCTCTCGACAGCTGGCCAAGCTGTCTTAGAAGAACTTCCTCGGTATCATCCGACGACAACCAGCACACCTAAGCCACAGGGAGCTAACATTGCCGGGAGGGGTCTCTAACGTTAGACAATGGTTAGCCGAATGAGCAGCCTGATGCCACAGCGAACCCAGAGCATAACCAGATGACCAGGCTGGATGTGGTAGGTGTATACACCAATCCACAAAAATCTAAGCCTGGCACCTGGCTACCTCTGGCATTCTCCGTGCCAACAAGCTACCCATCCGTTACTAGGGTACGTGGGATTGTAACCCCCATTGAGAACAGTTCCGAAGAATTATTCCCACCCTTGCGTTACAGAAAATACAAAAAAGGAGAATATTTGCTGGAGGCGTAGGGACGCAACTCCCCATCAAAGAAAAGTCTGAGGGATCTCAGACTTCCTTTGCTCCTGCGCGTGTGAAGCAGGGAATTGCTTCTACGCCGCCAGAGTCTTTACTATTGTTTTAGTGGAAATGAAAATTAAATTTTTGAAGAAAAATTTAAAAAAAAATTTTTCAAATTTTTTGAAATTATGGAGGGACTCCTCCAGAGTCCTACATTACTGTAGAAACCCTTAGAGGAGCCCCACGTTGGGCGCCAATTTGTAATGAAGTGCCTCTCAAGATGATAATGGGAGTGGCTTAGCAGGAAGCGTACCTAGTTTTGATGTATTGCCGTTCGACTTAGTCTCAATCATCGTGGATAGGAGAGAGTATAAACCTGCTGCTTCAGCACAAATGCAGAAATGTACGCAATTTACAAAATAGATCAGAAATGGAAACAAATACAAGTGCGAAAATGAGACTGGCGACCCCCTTCTACGAAAGAACCACGGTCGGCACGTTCAACCCCCTGGTTCGCTCACATACGCCCACACACACACACACACTCATTCACACCCCTTTATCATTAGGATTAAAGAAACAAATCAAATTCACTCACCCCATGATTATATTCTGACCTCCTATCCTGATTATATCAGCCTTCCATCAGCACGTTGGTCACGTTGAAAACTCGACGAAGATATTTGTATGTCAAAAATGTTGAATAAAGTTGTACGTATACACGTTGTATAAAATGTTAGGTAGAAACGTTAAATAAACTGGCAATCAGCAGCGTTGAATAATTTTGTACTTATAAACGTTGAATAAAATGGTAAGTAGAAACGTTAGATAAACTTGCAATCATCAGCGTTGAATAATTTTGTATTTATAAACGTTGAATAAAATGATAAGTAGAAACGTTAAATAAACTTGCAATCCTCAGCGTTGAATAATTTTGTATTTATAAACGTTGAATAAAATGATAAGCAGAAACGTTAAATAACCTTGCCGTCATCAGCGTTGAATAATTTTGTACTTATAAACGTTGAAAACAATGGTAAGTAGAAACGGTAAATAAACTTGCAATCATCAGCGTTGAATAATTTTGTATTTATAAACGTTGAATAAAATGTTAAGTAGAAACGTTGGATCGGATTGTAAACATAAGCGCCGAATCAATTTATAATCTCAGGTGAGTATGGTAACAATTACAGCAGTTACAGCCGAATGCGTTGAAATGTAATTGTTGCAGGATGCGTTGAAAACAAAAATGTAATAATTTATACCAATAATAGTCAAATTATTCGTTGAAGTAGAACTGGAATAATTTGTATCAATGATTGTGGAGCAATACGTTGAAAGGTAATTGTTGCCGTATGCGTTGAAATCCAAAAAATGTAATAAATTGTACCAATACTAGTTAAATTATTCGTTGAAATAGAACGGTAATAATTGGTATCAATGATTGTGGAGCAATACGTTGAAAGGTAATTGTTGCCGTATGCGTTGAAATCCAAAAAATGTAATAAATTGTACCAATACTAGTTAAATTATTCGTTGAAATAGAACGGTAATAATTTGTATCAATGATTGTGGAGCAATACGTTGAAAGGTAATTGTTGCCGTATGCGTTGAAATCCAATAAATGTAATAAATTCTACCAAGACTAGTTAAATAATTCGTTGAAATATATCCACTCGCGGAGTTTTCGTACACCAAAATTAAATTGCCGTAACGCTTATGACTAATCGCCGAGTCAGTTTATTTTACAGTTCCAATAAAATACAGAATTGCATTGATGACAGAAATTTAAAATATCAATCAAACGTTTAAAAAAAAATACGAGGACATATATTTGTATTAACAGTATAATTTCCTTAAGTTCGAGAACAACAAAAAAAAACTATGTATGTATCTTAATTAGGAATTATGTTTAGAGATTATACATTTGTAGCATATCTATGTATAAGTTCTTATTTTTTTTATTTTATTTACATTCACGAACACCAGTTTATACAATTTAATTTGACAGTACCTCAACAGTAATCTAGACTAGCGATTCTAGCCTTGATATGAACAATCTTGTTTTAAATGAACGCGCAAATTTTTGTTTCGGTTGCCGAACCGAACAGGTAATGTAATTTTTCTAATTGGATTCCCGTTACAATTGTTAATTTGCACTATCAAACTCACCTGACTGATCTACGTAGATGTAATTTCTTTCATATTCTTTATTTCTTTTATAACAGCACAAACGAAGAGTAATTTTTTTCCTATTATTTATAATTTTAAAATTTTTTTTTTTACAACCGGACACAAAAATCTGCGCCCTGTTGGTTTATGGTACAAACATATATCTTAACCTTTTTTATTATTTTTACTTTAAACTAATAGGCACAAACATATAAATATTTTTTTTAACAACAATTTGAGCTAGTGATCGAAGCTTAAAATGAAGACTGAACTATTATAACTCGTTAATGATAAACTCACAAAAATAAATTAATAATTTCACTAATTAAATCTTATTAAAAAAACATGAAGTCAAAAAAACTTCATCGTTCGATCTTTACAACAGAATTGACAGACTAATTTAATAATTTCAGACCAAGAGAATGAAAACATTACAGTCGTTCATTATATACCCAAAATTTGAACATCGAAAAAACTCGAATACAGTGTTTGATGTAAGGCAATTAATTCACATCTTGTATTTAATTGTTAGGAACTTTTTATAGTTACACAAAACTGTTTGTTATTTGATATTATTTCACAAACACAATTTTGCGATACAAATCATTTACGAGACATTAATAACATTTAGCATTGAATTTAAAATGAATTAAATGCAAGTTCGATCGATGTTATGGTGTTTAGGTATTACAAAACTACAATCTACTATATCAGCACAGTGAAGTTCAGTTCCATAACGGAAAGATTGTTTGAAGCAAAATATTCATACAAAGATAAATCGAATGTTTAACAAAGCAAGATAGTAATTCTTTGTATGTTGACGATTGGACAAACACGCACAGCTGTTATGAGGTTTGAAAACTTTGTCGTTCAATAGCGGTTAATATATGGAGAATCCAAATTCAAATAGTATAGTGAAAATAATCGGATGGAAACGTAGCTTGAGTCAATTTTAGTGGGTTGTAACATTAAATTTTAATGTTTAAATAGATAATATTTAAGGAAAATTTTTAATTAATTCAAATTAATTAATATTATATTATATTAATTAATATTTAAAATTAGTGTAATTGGTTCAATTCTTTTCAAATATGTCTGTCCAGCTAACGAAAATTTAGGTAAATTTTTTTGATAAATAAAAAAACTATGGGTTATGGAGATTATAAGAAATATGACGATTGATGGTGGATGGGTGAGAAACTATTACGAGCGGTACCAGTTAATAAAAAAAAAATGACAACTAATGAATCTGAGACTATACGAAAAAGGTGCTTGTTAATGATGGATGGAAAAAGAACTAATACAAGCTACTTATGGTAACCACGAATGACAACTAAAGAATCAGAGACTATAATACACTGTGTTCAAGCATTCTTCCAGGCTATCCATTACAATCACGAAGGAAGAAAATGGAGCTAATTACGGCACGACATGTTTTTTGTGTATAAGTTCTGGCAACTAGTTTTAGCTAATGTTGATGACGTTCTTTCAACTTTTCTGAATGTGGCCAGTCAAAAAAAAAAAAAAACAAAAAAATACAAGAGTCAAAATTTAAAAATATCCTTCTTAATCCTAAATGAATTCAAAATTATCTCAATATTATCTCAAAATACGAAATAAACATTAATCTAAGTTTAACCGCTTTTAAATCTTCCACACTGAAAAAAGGTGTTCTCAACTTATACGATATAGGTATAAAATCATGCATAAAAGTTGCTTAAATGTGCGCCAAGAATAACTATTCTCAACCTATTCTAATATGTAGTATAAGGGGCCGATAATTTGTTAATTTTTGAAATTCTATTATTATGAATTTCAAATGTAATTCAAGTTAATGCAGTTTCTCATTTCGAGTATAGTATAAATTTATCATTAACAAAATTGTTAGCCTCTTTAAATTTAGATTAGATTTGTGAATATATATACTCTTTTTAAGAATATGGTATTTAAAAGCATTCTTAATACAAGAATACATTTATTACATAACGTCAATTAATCTAAGGCTGAGCATAATTTTAGTATGATTAAGAAAATAGAAAATAAACTTTTGGGTTGATGAAAGACGTATATGCTCGGAATAATTTTAAAATAAAGTTGAGTTAAGTATAATTATTCATAATCTGAGACAAAGTTGGTGGATGCAATTTCTGCATTTGAGAACAAAAGCAATCATTTTGTAACATATTTTATATCGATTTGAGACTAGCAATGCATTTTGAAACCGTTCCCATATTGTTTAATTAAGCATGATATGTTAATCTCATATACAACCCTTCTGAAAATAAGTTCAAATAGACAATATTTTTAATTTTAAAAAATTTATTTTTAATAATGAAATTAGAATTCTAAATGAATACAAAGAATATTTCTTCAATATGTGTTAAAAGTTAGTGTTAAATATTATTATTGTTTAAGTTAACAGTAAATCAATTTTTATAAATAAATTAAACGTATGTAATGAAGCGCTTTCTCATTGGCGAACCAATGAGAAGGACATAGCAGGAAGCGTACCTAGCGAGATTGATTTTCAGGCCCCAAGCTAGCTTCAGCCCATGGGAACGATAAAGTAACCCTGCTACTTCAGCACAAATACAGAAATGTACGCTATTCATGAAAATTTGCAGAAATGGAAAGAAATACAAGTGGAAAAATGGAGACTCTGGCGACCCCGTCTGCGAAAGACCCACGATCAGCACGTCCAACCCCTACATTCACTCCCATACGCTCACACTCTCACTCCTCATACACGCTCGCGCCCTCCCACACATGCACACTATCATCCATACCTTCGTAATAATAACATTTACTTCTTACAACAAGTAATATTAAAATATTTATATTAACGAAAAAGAAATGATTGTATAAGACTCTAACTGGTTATTTAAACTAGTTATATGTTCCTAAAGAAAACCATCAACTCATTGAAAATAAACTTATTTACTTAGCATATCTATTTTCAGTCAAATTTTATTTATACATGTTACAGCTAGAAATTCTATATGCAGTAACTTTTATATATTATTAAATACTAATTATATCAAACACTTTTGAATAAAAACATATAATAACTATTCAGTTACGATCACTGGACGCCTCACAAACATACTATTCCACATACAAACATGTATTTAATTTTAAATTGTTTAATTGGGGATAAATCGAAGTAGTTGAACATTAATTTGGAGTTTGTCATGGTTGTTTATTTATTTGTAATTACAGAAGAATTGCAGAGTACATTATTTTATAATTCCTGTGTAAACGAACTCAATCTTTTTAAAGCAAATATTTGGATATTTTGTTTGATACCGAACTACATCATTTGCGGTATAAAGGATAATTGTACGAACTTTTGCTGTCCATAATGTACTTTAACTTGACCTAACTTTGGCTAACTTTTGAATTCATGGTTTGGTTTCTTGCATCAGTATTCTGGTGTAAATCATTAATTTAAAAAAAAAAATTTAAACAAATGATGGTCCATGTTATTGAACAAAACAAAAGCACGGAACTTGCAACCTTGTGCAATTTTTTTTTTTAGTAAGAAATTTATCACTAACAGAATTGCGTTGGTTCGCATCGAAACCTAACTGGTGTTACTTTAAATATCAACGATAGATAATTTTGCTCCAAGTCGTCTAGCAAAAATAATAATGTACATCAATAAATTGCATTTACTTAGTTCTCCCTCATACAAGTAGGTATGTGGCAAATCCAATCCACACCTTGGACGAGCGCCTTAAACTAAATCAATAAATATATGTGTTCAGGTTTTGAATCTTGAATCTTTTCGTACGAAATTAATTTCTTTTCAAATATCTTCTTATACATATCGCAAAGAAAAAAAAACACCCACAAGTGGAGACCGAAAAATCGCTCTAAATTTAAAGAATGAAACTTAATTGTATTTGTAAAATATTATAATTCTTTACTTTCCAAATTTTTGACCTTCCATTGTTTTATTATTACCCGCCTTTTTGGTGTTCAAAAAAGATTTTTTTCATTTGGTTTGTTTTTATCAAACTGGATTGTACTACCAGATCCTACAAACAACGTTAAGTCTTGGTTCGAGGCCATGAAAGTAATCAAGAACACAAAAAGGATCAAATAAGTTTGACTGCCGATACGAATCAAAACATGTCGGTCGTTTTTACGATCTAGGATAACCGTAAACCATCTTGACGAATCTTATCGGTCCATCAATCGACTAAAAAAAATATTATGAAACCTGCAAACAATTTACGAATAAATGTTGGTTGTAAAATCAGTATCAGAACCAAATTTAGTTTTATTTATTTATAATTATTCAAGGCACAAACACACGCCATCACACATCCACGCATAACAACAATCATTCATACAAATTAAAGTTAAAAAAAGAAAAACAAAAAAAAAATGCAAAGTCACTCACCCCATGATTAATCCTCCAGCCTTCAAAGTCCTTCCGTCTTAGCCCTCCATCAGTGATGATTCACCCCACAGGTATGGTATTACAAAAAAAATAAATGTACGAATAATCCACTGGTGCGTGGACAATTTGGCAGCAACAGCAAACAAGTTGGTGTATATATGGAGTTGAAAATATGACAGGATCAGCAAAAATGGTATTTATTTATTTATTCAGTTGGAATATCCCAAAATATTGTAAAAATGTTGCGTTGAAAATACGAAAATATCAGCAAAAATCGTATATAAATAATCAGTTGCAATATCCCAAAATATTGTAAAAATGTTGCGTTGAAAACACGATAATATCAGCAAAACTTGTAGGTAAATGATCAGTTGAAATACCTCAAAATATTGTAAAAATGTTGCGTTGAAAATACGATAATATCCGCAAAAATTGTATATAAATAATCAGTTGCAATAGCCAAAATTTGCTATTGTAAAAATCGATGAATAATTTTGCAACCAATATCGTGGTATACAGTGGTCATCAAAAATCGTAGAATAAATGTATTATCAAAATCGTTGATTAAACTTATACAACTTCGAGGTAAAGGGGGATTTGCAATGACGTTCAACCAAATTTCGTTTAACACCAGCAGCAATGCAGATGTTTCGTGTCACTGCTAACAATTACAGCTTAGTTAGTAGCACTACCTCAACGTAATCACAAACTTAATTTGACAAAAATGCAGCCACTTCTCTGAATAAGCTTTTAACACCTTCTGCATAATCAATTGAAACAACAACTTAATTTTTTTCTTCTTTCTTCTCTAGGCATTGACACATGTTATTTATTTAATAAATTAATTTCATTAGAATAAATAAGTTATAAATTACACTTATCAACTGAATTTTTCTTTACAGTAATCATATGCAGTACATTGTCACCAAAACTTAATGACAGAAGAGAGTATATGTTTTTCTTTTTAAAACCTTCAAACATATAATATTTCGTTTTAATTTAAATTTGTCACCAAATAGAATGACCCAAACATATATGATTTTGTTTTATCTCTATTAAATTAAACTAGAAGCTATGTTTAATAAATTAACTATTGTATAAAAACAAAATTCTTTTTGTATTATAAACCAGTTCTGTAATTTAACTTGACATTGAACTGCACTCAACAGAAAAAACTACACTTAATTCTGTTTTTACACGGTAGATACGTTCCAGGAAAAGACGTGTAAAAAAAAACCGTGCATAAAAAGACATGCAGCATATAGAAAAAAAGGGGATTGGTTCCATACCCTTTATTTCTGTAAAAAATAGGTAAAATAAAATGATTTGTACAAAAAAACTATTAAGAGTCTATATAAAAGCCAAATTAAATTTTTTCTGCATGTATGCACAGTTCATTTGATAAAAAAACAAAAATTAAATCAGAGATCAGCAACAGTGCGACAATGTTGTAGGAAATCAAGATTTGATGTTAAATTTAGCCTAGAGCCTAGATCGAAATAGATGCACCACACAAGACTTGACAACAATATTCCATACATGGACGAATGTAGAACTTATAAATGTGGAGTAAATTATACGGAATGAAATATTTTTACCATCTAATTAGGATGCTATTTGTTCGTCATAGATACTAATGGAAGTATCATTGGGGAACTCGGTCTATGATCTAAAAACAATCAATAGCTGTTTTTTTGGTGGGATTAGAATTGAATAAATTTTTTTACCCCAATCGGCGACTTTATTCTCGGTCCTCGGTGCTTTTCTCCTTCAAGGTCCTCGTTTACATTTATAACAACGTTTCTCCGGGCGAGATTTATTTTTTCATTCATTTTACCTTTGAAGATAGGGAAACGAAAGACCTGTGCAATGTACTGTATGTCATCTGCAAAACTATTTGTCGTGTTACTGATAATTTTCAACAGATCATTGATATAAATTAAAAATAGAGTGGGGAATAAAACTGTGCCTTGGAGAACACCAGTAATAATTAATTTAGATTCAGAAGAAAAACTATCGATGGATACCGAAATGTTTTGATCGGTGAGGCATTTTTGAATATGCTTTATGTCTACATGAAGTTGGCATGCCAGATTCGATCATATGCTTTTCAGATGTTTAAGCGATAACGTACGTTTCGCAAGCTCAATCAAACATGCTGTTCCAACGACATATATATAATTTGAAATATTAGTTTTTTTGGGAAATGGCTAGTGTTGGCACAGCCAATTCCAAAAAAGGTACGAAAACGGATACAACAAATTACAAACCCATATCAATCTAATCGATTGCAGCTAAAATATTTGAAAAAAACATTAATTTTAAAAATATGAGGTTCTTTGTTAACTGGTCAGAAATACTTAAAGACAATGCGGTTTTCGCCGAAAGACGATCGCCCTACATAGATTATTGTTGTCACATATGGAGTGTACCATACAGGTCTTGATTGAATGTATACAACAGAGGGCTGTTAAATTGATCAGCAATTCAAATCTTACTAATGAGCTTGATTCCTGGTATGTCGCTGATTTGACGGTATTTTACATTATGGATAAACGGGCTTCTATCTATATCAAATCGATTTTACCTAAGCCTGCAAACTTGAAACGTTACACCAGAGTATCAATAAGAGTATAATAAGATAAAATAGTTTTCTTCCTCCAAACTTTAAGATTAGCGTTAAAAAATAAAAAATCTTCAAAGAAAATTGATCAACATGCATACTTCTAGGAATAGAAGTTGAAAACAATATGAAATTAAATTCTCATATTTTTAACCTAGCTAAGAACGCTGTTCAAAAATTTTGGTCTTTGGAACGATTTCGTAAGTTTTTCAATAGCGAACAGCTTCTTTTAATATATAAATCATTTATACTCCCTGCATGGAGTATTGTTCTCACATATGGGGTGTATCTGATTTTAGTAGTATGAAGTAAATTGAGTTTGTTCAGCGCAGAACTGCTAAACTATTTAGCAACTCAACTCTTATTAATGAGTTAAATTCCTTGCAACATAGGAGAAATGTTGCTGATCTGAGAATTTTCTATTAATACATTATGGATGAACAAACTTCGACTGAGATAAAATCAATTATACCTGAACTAGCAACCTATCGCGTAACACCAGAGTAAATTTTGTAGCCCATCCTTTTACACTTCATATAAAAAGGATCAGAAGTGTTGCTTTTCAGTGTGATTTTTTCAGCAGTCTCTCATCTATGGAATGTCTCACCAGCAAGCGTTTTCCCTGATAGCTTTAATCCTCAAAATTTTAAAGATAACGTTCATAAACTTTTTAAAGAAATTTAATTTATTCAAACTTAATCCTAATCCCTAGTTGGACATGGTATCTTCAGATATTAAGAGACGTTAATTTATAATTTATTATAATTAACACTAAACATGTCTAGCTTTGTATATAGAAAAAAAAATACGAATTTTCTTCAAAATTTAAACCGTGCTATTTCAAATAAAACCGTGTAAAAACGAATTTAAATTTTTTTTCAAGACCGTGTTATTTCAAAACCGTCTAAAAAAAGACCGTGTAAAAACAGAATTGGGTGTATGTACAATTGTGCATCCTTGCTTAGACATATTCACTATTTACAAGACAGAAACAAAGTTTATACTAAACACTTTAACTATTTAATTAAAATCATGTAAATATTAATTAGATTGATTATTACTAATTTGGTTGAGTTGTTTTAATTAACCGGACAGTCCAGGACTGGAACTAACACATAATTTATATGTCATGATTCAACTATGTAACAACACGTATATTTTTAATTATGATTTATTTTCTAATTTCCTTTGACTACTAGAACAGCCCATGACATTTAACTAACACAAAATTGAGGTTTTGACCGTTTAAATAGGTGTAATTAACATATTCAATGGTGTATTTTATAACCACAAATGGTAATCGAAGATGACACGACGAACGGGTTCGTTTGTTAGCTTTATGCACAATATAAAATAGATAATATCCGTTACCTGGGGTTATAATCCTTCACTGCCTGCGTTTTAGAACATATCCGCTTCGTTTTATTTCCCAGTTTTATTAACCTCCAACGATTATATGTCTGCTAACACTTCAAACAAACGTCCGACCACACCCAAACTATATCCAACGAACCAAACGTCAAAATTTTCGATCAGCTGTCTTGATGATGTTACAAAAAGTAGTAGACTAAGAGCAAATATGACCAACAAGGTCATATTTAATTTTTTTGTGGTTTCTTTCAATTTTCTTATGATTTTTACGTTAGTTATTTTGCACAACACAAACAAATAAATTTTTTTTTCCTAAATTTCACTATCTGGACGGAACATTTAAAAAAATTGCACTAATTGAACTACGTTAAAAAATTTAATTTAATTAAAAATTACACTACTTATATTGAAACTTAATATTACTCGAAAAAGTGCATGAATGCAAAATTTTCCACATAATTTTGTCATTCATGAGAGAGAAATCAAAGACATAAGAGAATGAAAAGGCTACAGTGGCTCATTATATAGCCAAATTTTTAGTCTCGCAACAACTCGAATACAGTGTTTAGATGGGAGATAATTAATTTACATCAGATTTAAAAATTATTGGGAACTTTTTATAGTTACACAAAACCGTTTGCTGTTTGATAATATTGTACGAAAATAAGGTTGGGATCCCCAATATTTCCGACACATTCATAACACGTATAGTTGAATTCAAAATGAATCAAATACAGATTCGATCAATGATATGATGTTTAGACATTTAATAACTACATTCTGCAATATCAATACAGTGAAGTTCAGATCAATCACGGAAGGATTGTTTAAAGCAAAACACTCATACAAAGACAAATCAAATGTTTAACAAAGCAGAAATAGTAATTCGTTGTATGTTGACGATTGGAAACAAAATACACGTAGCTGTTATGAGGTTTTGAGAATTTCGTTATTTCATTACGGTTTGTGTTTTGAAACAAAAAAGTTCAAACTCAAGTAGTAAGGCGAGAACAATCGAATGGAAGTATAACGCGCGTCAATTTTAGTGCGTTGCAAGATTAAATTCTGATTAATTTTTAGTGGTTATACGGATGATGATTAATGAAAATTATTAATTAATTCAAATTAACCAATATTGTGTTATATTAATGAATAAATAAATCAAGGTAATTAGTGCAATTTTCTTTCTCCCATACGTTTGTCCGGCTATTGCAGATTTAGTAGATTTTAAGAAATATAAGGAAACTATGGGTTAAGGAAACTACATGAAATATGACTATTGATGATGAAGTGATGAGAATCTATTACAAGTGGTACAGATTAATACAAGGAATAACAACTAAGGACACTGCGACTGTAACACACTGCGTTCTGACATTAGTCCAGACTATCCATTACACGTATCAAAATTGTAATACAAAATAAATAATAATAATCTAATTATTCGTTAAAATAATTTCCATCTCTTTAATATAGTTTTAAAATAAATTCTAAATTATTGATTCTCATTTCAAAATAATTATTATATTTATTGATTCTCTTTTATTAGAGTTAATTTAAACGTTTTAAAGATGTTATGTAAATTTTAAAAAATTACTTCAATAGAAAAATATATTAAATTTAAGTTCAAAACTAAGAAGTATTTTTTGCAATAATTATTTCTTTTGCCTAAATATTTAATATATGTATTAATTATTATTTCCTTTATTATTATAATAAAGGAAGTTTTACACACAATTTCTCCTGTTGCGGCCGCCGCAATGTTGTGCCTATTCTTGTTTGATGTTAAATCTGGATGGTAACTTCCAAAAAATCTGGCAACTTCGTGATGAACAGCAACCCGTGTTTTGAAGCAAATCTTTGAAATTAATGTCAACCTTAATAGAAATGATACTATAGTTAAATTCAAAATAAAGTTACAGACAATTTATTTAACTTACTAGTTTAAATTTATTCGTAGAAATAAACATTTGAATAAAGAACTCTTAATTAGTGCTGCTTCCTTGTACCCTGCTTGTCTCGTCTATATAATAATAAAATAATATTGTCGTGATTGGAAAATTTCTTTAAAAAATTGAATATTTTTACCTGAAGATCATGAACTTGAACGACGTTTTCGCCCATAGAGTATTCCTCTACTTCTCAATCGGCTTGAACAACTACTATATTTATTGTAGAGAAAACCAAATGGAAACTCACTATGGTTGCTCGGCAGCTTGTAACAAAACATCTGTAAATATACAAAATTTTGATTTTCACTTTGTTTTAGTTAAAAACTGATACGATACGAAAAGTTCAAATGAAGAAAAACATTGATGATCAGTGGGTTCATTGCGGATTCTAAAAATGAAGGTACTTCTATACCTAGACTTGGTTGTCTGGCTCAGTAGTTTGATAGAAAGCACATATTTAAAAATTTCGCTTTGTGACATTTAAGGCCTTGCTGGTATGCATGTACATGATCACATATTTAATAAACAGTTTTATCAGTTTTAAAATATACATATATTTAAAATAAAAAATATTGATACTCACCAATAAATAGGTTTGAAAAGCACTAAATTATTTAACACAATTTTCAAAATAAAAATTCACAATATCATACACTTAATTTTTTAAATTTAATTTTCAATATTTATTTTTCACTGAATTGGAATGTATACAGTCAGCGTCAAAAAAAGTGTACAGCAAATAGTTCAACATTTACGGACTAATATATCTTAAAAGAAGAATGGAAAAATAAAATACATTTCATTTTTAAAAAGTGTATTAAGTATTAGTTTATTTTAACAAAAACAAAAATTCAATTATTTGTTGTTATCCTTGTAATTTTAAAAAAATTGCAAAATGCTCTGATTTTACGCGTCAAAAAAAAGTGTACACTCTCACATTGTTTGATTGTTTTTTGTTATAACGGGATTTCCGATTTTTTCAACTAATTTTATTTTGTTTTGTTGCATTGTCGATACCTTCGTGTCAAAGATCCGTGCAGTTATTATTATCCCAATAATAATAATTTAATATTATCAACATGGCCAAACAAACTACAATAGAAACACGTAATTTAGTGGTAAAATTAGCATCTCAAGGCAAATCTCTGAGGGAAATTGCTAGTATTATCGACAGAAGTCATAATATTGTGAAAAAAATACTATTCAAATTCAAACGTTTGAGAAGTGTAGAAGATCTTCCCCAGCAGGCCGCCAATTTTGTCAGTTGTGGACAAAAGAGCGATAGCGCGAAGGGCTAGAGCTCATCCCTCTGAAAGTGCCGTCAGAATAGCTGATAAACTCACAGAAACATTAAGAGCAGGAATAAGTGCCAGTACCGTTTGCCGTGCTCTGCATGAAAATGGGTTACATGGTAGAACTCCGAGAAAAAAATCAGTTAATTCTAAGAAAAACCAAAAAAAGCGTCTCGAATATGCAAAAAAGCATATATTTTAAGACATTACTATTTAAATAAGTGCTTATTCAGTGACGAGTGTAAAATAGACATTTTGTAAAATAAAAAGATGCTTTTTTGCATATTCGAGACGGTTTTTTCCGTTTTTCTTAGAATTAACTGATTTTTTTCTCGGAGTTCTACCATGTAACCCATTTTCATGCAGAGCACGGCAAACGGTACTGGCACTTATTCTTGCTCCTAATGTTTCTGTGAGTTTCTCAGCTATTCTGACTGCACTTTCAGAGGGATTAGCCCTAACCCCTCGCGCTATCGCTCTTTTGTCCACAACTGACAAAATTGGCGGCCTGCCAGAACGGCGAAGATCTTCTACACTTCTCAAATGTTTGAGTTTAAATAGTATTTTTTTCACAATATTATGACTTCTGTCGATAATACTAGCAATTTCCCTCAGAGATTTGCCTTGAGATGCTAATTTTACCACTAAATTACGTGTTTCTATAGTAGTTTGTTTGGCCATGTTGAATAATATTAAATTATTATTATTGGGATAATAATAGCTGCATGGATCTTTAACACGAAGGTATCGACAATGCAACAAAACAAAATAAAATTAGTTGAAAAAATCGGAAATCCCGTTATAACAAAAAACAATCAAACAATGTGAGAGTGTACACTTTTTTTTGACGCGTAAAATCAGAGCATTTTGCAATTTTTTTAAAATTACAAGGATAACAACAAATAATTGAATTTTTGTTTTTGTTAAAATAAACTAATACTTAATACACTTTTTAAAAATGAAATGTTTTTTATTTTTCCATTCTTCTTTTAAGATATATTAGTCCGTAAATAATGAACTATTTGCTGTACACTTTTTTTGACGCTGACTGTATATTATTTTTGTTATTTTAAAGGTACGATTCGAACACTTTGCTCCTTTAAATTGCAACACGATATGATTTTAAAAATGGTATTGTTAAGTAAAAAACAAAACATCATTGATCATATATTGTTATATTACATATATTGTTTTAGTCTCCACTTAGGAAAATTGTTCTCACATCAACTCAACAAAATTGTTTACAATAAATCACTTAATTCTCTACTTGAGTAAAAGAAACAAAAATGTCGATAAAATGTTGATTAGAAACCATTATTGATTATATTTTACATTAATCAAGAATAACTACACACAATGTATGAATTCATATAATTTCTAATGTAGAATTATATACAAGAAGTTCATGAATCATGAACATTTCTATATTCTCCACTTGAGTATGGAACTATCATCAACGTAAGCCTAACCATCATCAAGAAATACTCAATTACTAAGACTAAAATGGCTACCGGTGACTGAAAATAGTTCAATGGCCAGTTAACATAGAATCTTGGCTAGTGATATATCACTGGTATTGTCAAGGACTTGGGACTGGAGTACTCACGGTTGTCACACAAAAATTTAGACTAAATTTACAAATCCACAAAAATTGATGCCGTCGTCCCTAAAATTAATAATTTATTGCTTTATATAATATTATTTATTATATTTAATTTGCAGAAAAAGGGCAATCGCCAAAATTGATGACATTTTGAATTAAGTCCTAAGTTTAACTGTTTATTGTTTATGCGTTTTTAAAAGTTGTTTTAAAATTAAATTCACTTCTCAACTACATATATTCTACTATAATCTAATAACTATCTGCATATTAAAAACATTTGATACGATAATTCTCAAATTGAGCAAAATCGCTTTTAAATTTTAAAAATTGAGTTAAAAAATTTGATTGTAATTTTCTCAAAATAAAGCTATATTAGAAATACTTCTTCAAGAATTGGTTTTTCTACAAATGATTGGAAATATTTGACTAGAAATGAAAATAAACGTTGCACAATCATCGATATATTGAGATTCTATTTTGAAGCGTTAAAAAGCGTTGAGTTGATCGTTAAACATATTAAAACAAATGTAAATGATTTTAATCGAGCATTTCATAACTAAGGCAAATTGACTAATTTAATCTTAATTTAGAAAATGGTCTTATTGATAAAATTAATAAAACTTCTCTCAGGTTAAACCAGTTATTCAATAATCTAGAAAATGAGTTTCGAATTTTCATCAACTAAGAGTTTCTGTAATTGAAATTAGCTTTTACTTAATATTAGAATACGATTTCTCTCAGTGCAGGGGACTGAGAACAGGGGACTGATAATTTATCAGTATTTCGCTTAAAAATGACAAAATTTGTAATGAAGAGCTTTCTCATTGGCGAACCAATGAGAATGGCATAGCAGGAAGCGTACCTTGAGTAGTTTAAAGCCGTCACGACTAAGGCTCAGCCACCGTGGGTTTGATAGAGTAATACCTGCTGCTTCAGCACAAATGCAGAAATGTACGCAATTTACGAAAAATCACAGAAATGGAAAAAAATACAAGTGGAAAATGGAGACTCTGGCGACCCCGTTTGCGAAAGACCTACGATCCGCGCGTCCAACCCCTACAATAAATCTCAGACGCCCACACACTCACGCTGCACACATGCTAACATTCACCTACACATTCAGACGGCGAAGCAAGACACTTAAGCTCTCAGACCCGCCTCAAGTATCACAAGTGGTAGATTTCACTACTTCGTTGTATGGCCTGTCATCTAACCCATATGACACAGCTCGCACACCACTGCCATCGCTAGTACACCGTGAATCAGGTCCTGGAGCACGGGAGAACGTCATACGCTGTATTGAAAGTCCAGATCGATTATTTCCCTTTCTCTTTATTAACAACAGTTAAACAAATGTATAAAACCATAAGTAATTCAACAAAAAAATTATTCATAACCCAAAAAAAAATGTAATTTTATTTGTAATTTGAACAAACATGTCCAAACCCGTTTATTGCAATACCTGTAGTTTACAGTTAGTTAATGAATCATAGACCTAACAAACCTAAGACAGGACAAGAATTTGTCTCGTTATTTTGTTGTTTTTAATTCTTTTTTTGTATTACAGGACATTTGAGAATGATTATTTTGAAAATATATAATTTTATCAATTCAGGAAATATAATAAAAAAAAGGTATTTGGTAAGTTAAGTTTTGACTCGGAGCAACACTATTTGGATTAGAATCAGTTCCAATTCAGACTAAATGCGTCTCGCTACCCACACCGCCAGTTCGCACACACAGGCAACGACTAACACGCCCCCATTCAACCACTGACACGCCCTTTCACACACATTCACACTTCTACGTTAAACAAAGAAAATAAATAACATAAGTTCACTTACCCCATGATTAAACCCTTCCTGCCACCACATCTTACGCCTTAGCTCGCCATCAGCACGGTTGTATACAAATAGGTTGATTCAGTTGAAAATGTGGTGTCAATAGTGCATATAATTGCGTTGTTTACGTGTAAAATATGGTATCCAAATTTGTAGATATAAACGTTGAATAAATTGCTAATATCGTTGAATACGTTGCGAATACAATGTAACAATTTATATAAAGAATCGTTGAATAAATTTGTAAATATGGTTGAATACGTTGAAAATTTCAATGTAACAATTTGTCTAAATAAACGTTGAATAAATTTCAAATATAGTTGAATACGTGGAAAATACGATGCTAAAATTTGTCGATAAATAATATTCGTTGCAAATGTTGCCAATGATGATGCAAATAATGCACAAAACATCGGTGTAAAGATGGACACTGATGTTATAAATATTGTTCAAAAAGTTGAACGCGTTAAAAATATGTTGTAAAAATTGGTATATATATAGGTGGTAACCATACGTTGTGTATAATAGTTGTTGATTCCACAAAACCAAAAGACAGTTATGTCGCCGCAAACAAAAATAGATGTTGATTTAAATTTAACTATAATGATACACCAGTTGAAAGAATCGAACCAATATTGGTATATTTAATGATGGACAGCAATATCACAGGTGTAATGAAGCCGTTGAGGTGTCAGCTAGAGCTGGCCCGCCATATCATAGTTTGGGTTTTAAATAATTAAGCAGATAATATGCTAGGTACTGATAAGCCGAAATCATATCACAGCTAATATTTGAGTTAATTAACCCCCTATTGGTGCATTTAATGATGAATCGAAAAGAAATCGTATCGCAGTTTATATCTGAACCCGTTAAGCAATTACTGTTCCGTGCAATCTGAACCGCAATTGTATCGCCACTAATATTTGGAAATCAGTGTACAAGTATTGGTTTAGTAAATGATGAGTCGAAATAACACAGTTGGTTTTTATCCCAGTTAACGGTTTTCGGTTCTAGGCACTGATGAACAGGTATATCCCAGTGGGTGGTTAAAAGAATCAAACAATTGATTCTCAAGATAATGATGAACAGATGTACCTCCGTCTCCAATCCAAATTGTTGCTATCGTTAAATATTCATGAATAACAACCTTGTCAACATACAAGGTCAAATAGTTCACCCTGCGCACAAACGGAATAAACAACTGTGACCGGGATTTATATACATAAGTAAATATCTGATGTACGAATAATTATTTTCGCTCTACTCCAACTTTGTGATATGATAAATGTTTTACCACGAAGGGGCAACGGCACGGATACAGAACAATTCTTGGTTAAATGGAAAATTTAATCAATAAGGCTAACGATTCAGATTCTCATTTAGTTGAATTTTTAATTTCTTTTCTTGTTTTCTTAAAATATAGACACATGCGTAATTTTTAGTTTATAATTATATGGTTATTCAAGTTAATAAACAAGTAAATATAACACCTTACCAACGTCCTTGGCTAACTAATATCACAAAAATCGACTATACTAGCTTTTTAATTGCAACCATGTTGCTAAAATAATATTAAGTGATTTAAGTTAATTTACACTAAAGACAAACACACACACATAGCAATTTTTTTTTGTATATTTAATTTAGATTGATTTTTTTTTTTTTTAATTGAACTAATATTAAGAGATTACTATTCTAAATAAATTCACTAGGACACATCACTGCCAAATACATATACTTTTTTTTATTAATTTGTTACTAAACATTTGAGGAAATTTTTATAATTTCTTTTACTAAAACAAAACATGAAAATTTTACTATCACGTATAAAACCATACGCCCATGTGGTTTTTTTTCAAAGCAAAAGTTTTTGTTTTGACATATACCAACGAGGTAAGTTTTATTCACATCAAAAAATAAGAATCGTATAAGAATCGATGAGTGACTGCTAGAGTACTGTGTGAATCGCAATTTTAAACTAAGAGAAAAACAGTCGTTCATTATATAGCCGTTTTGACTTCGAAACATTCGAAGAAAGGGTTTCTGATGTGAGGAAATTAATTATGTAAATCAATGTTAGGATCTTTTTTTTTCGATAAAACGAAACGGGCGGTTACTTTGTAATACTGACCATTGCAAAAAAAAAGAATAATTTGACGAAACAAACTATTTTCCAACATGCTAGTAAAAAATATAAATCAATTAGAGTGGATTAAACGCAAGTTTAATCGATTGTAGGATGTCTACGTATCACAAAGTAACATCTTACAACAGTATTACAATGAAATTCAGATCCATAACGGAAGGGCAACTTGATAAAAATACCCATATAGGAAGTCGAATGCATAACGAATTGTAGAACAATAATTCTTTTCATTGCGACGAATGGACAAATATGCACAGCTGTTTGAGGATTGAAAACTTCATTGATCGTGTACGGTTAGTGTTTAGAGAATTCAAAGTTTTGCAGTATAGCAAAGTAAGACGGGTGAAATCGCAGTATGACTTAATAATAGGGGATTGCACAAGAAATACTATTGTTAATTTTTTTTATGCTAAGAACAAATTTATGTACGGAAACTATATGAAAACAAATGTCTATGGATTGTGGACGAACGAGAAACTATTATGAACTACGGGTGGTAAGCAAAATTGTGAATTATGAGAAAACAAATACCACATGAACAGTGAACTCTACTGCACCACATTGTCATACTCCAGTCTACATTACAAATTACGTCTAAAAAAATAAAATAAACGGATTCTATACCAAGGCAATTCATATTCACGACGTATAAAATTACAAAATTACCTGTAATTAAAATACTTTTTACGAAAATACTTGCCAGGGGACTGATAATTTGACTGGACAACACACGATCTTGCTACTAATGATGACTGTTTTGAATGATAAAACCTCGGACTAAGTAAAACACTTGCAATAATATATTTATTGAACTTTAATTAATTCCTGTGACGAGCGAAAACTTCATAGAAATATGAATTTCCAATATTTTCAATGTGTTTTGATTGGGCAGGAGAATAATAACAAATTGGTGAGACAAACTTTAATAGGATATATCTAATATGAAATATAGAGTAATGTTATGATTATTTACAGATTATTAAAGCATCATTATTCAAAATTATTACTACAGAGTAAATTTGTCTCTACACACTTAGAATCATTGATTATTTAGTTTACCAGCTTTGAATTTCAAGATGGGACACGCCAGGGGACTGATAATTTGACGTTTTGAATAATTTTTTTTCTAAGACATATATTTCGAAACAGTTATATAATATCATCGATTCATAATTCCACTATGTTCATATATAGATCTTACAATCAGTATTCTGCTATTAATTGGTTGTAGTCTCCAATTTTAGTGCCTGTTGGTTGTGATAAATCCTTAGTGGATACATTGGTAAATGTAATTTCCTAAATATGTCTTATGTTAGTTGTCTCTGCTTACATTAGCGAAGACTCTTTTTTTAGTATACCTATTTTTCGAACGAGATTGTTCAGTGGACGGACTTATTTTAGTTTATTGATTTAAGATGTAAAATCGTTTTTATTTTGCTTATAAATACGCCAATTTTTCGTATAGAGGTCTCTTAGTCGATGGTGACTTTTAGTTTTGACTTCTATCCCGGGTAGTCGATTGTGATTTGTAGAAATCAGCTGCTTGCAGGTTTTTGACGGTGAAAAAGGACAAAGAAGTCAAACAAAATAGCGGCAGAAGTTATTTTTCTTGGTTCTGGAAGATTTGGAGAGCCACACCCAGGAATGGTATTGATGGTTTTTTTTTATCGAGAGGAAATGTAGAGTGGATATTGTTAATCATATGTGATATAAAGCAAATGAAACTTGTCATTTTTATTCGAACTAAAATCTGTGATACACATTAAATGAAATTGTTGCGTTAGAAATCAAATAACTTTTACCTTTTTTTTCATTACATAAAATCTGTGATATATACTAAATTATTTATGCAAATTCTAAAGTCTGTGATATATACTAAATTATTTATGCAAATTCTAAAGTCTGTGATATATACTAAATTATTTATGCACATTCTAAAGTCTGTGATATATACTAAGTTAAAAGTATTAATCTTTTCATTGATTCGAATAATGGGAACTGTAATAGTGGTGATTAAAACAAAAACTTTACCTTATCTCGCATGTTTATAATTCGTGTTGTACCCTAGAAAAATTTACAATATTCGTGCCGCTAACCAAAAATAATGATAGTAAATTATAATCATTATACGAAAACATTTTGTTGTTAGTTAGTTAATTGTAGTGAAATAAGGTCATAAATACTTAGCCTAATTTAAATAAAAATACCGGTTCATATATCTAAGTATAACCTAAAATAAATACTAAAAGAAAACATTTTGTGGTTAATTAGTTAATTGTAGTGAAATAAAATCATAAATACTTAGCCTACTTTAAATTAAAATAACGGTTCTTATATCTAAGTATAACCTGAAACCAATAACAAAGGAACATTACGATCAAACCGCCTGTATCATTATTAAACCTATTCATATCAATACGGAGTGTTATCGATCACCCACGACAAAAAGAGAGATTTGTAAAAACCTTGAATAAAGTGCCGTAATTACTGACTCGGTCCAGCTTGTGTACAGCCGAGAAGAAATTACAATAACGCCACGTTAACAAAGGGCAGATATCACGTGAAGTACTGATTTTGTTTGCGGCGAAGAACATGACGGGCTAGGGTGAGACAAATAAGGTGGAGACGCGGGAATCGCCCACAACATGAGGTGAGTCGTTTAAATTTCTTTCTTTTAAGAATGGTTGTAAAGTTGCGTGTATGAACGTGTATGTATATCGTTATGCGTGCATGTGTGAAGGTGTGCGGGCGAATGAGTGTTTATGGATATGCAGGTATGGGTATGTATGAGCGAGTGAATTCGGTGCATGCGCGTGTGTCTGTCAGAACTCAATGAAACCAGAAATGCTTGTATAAAATCTGAATTCCAAGAATATGTGTAGTAATGCCGTCTTAATTTAATTAAATTGTTGTCATTAACCCTGGGTGAACCTGATTGGGGTACGTGTTCACATATTGAAATAACTTTTGGAAATAACTTCGCGGTGATAGGAAAAATTATTTATATTACGAACAAACAACCCACATGCAGGTCAGAAAATATAACGTAAGTGTATTGACTGCCCTCTCCATAAGCTAACAAAAGAAAAACATCCTAAACTAATTTGTGTATAACCAACAATGTGCAATGTCCGTGGTAATCTAGAAACCACATGAAACTCGAGGTTAAACACTAAAATGCGCTCCATCATCGGAAAATGTGCCTCATTAGCAACATAAATTAAATCAAAATTTCGGCCACAAGTATGATGAATGGTAAAATTTTGATTAAATCAATTCAATAATGAATAAAATACGTATGTGGAAGCTTGATAAATTCGTCCACAGTTAATTGAAATATTATGAGTACTTAATCTTAATTTAAATTATACAAACTTTTAAATCCAAAGTGATTGAATAATGAAGACTGGTTTTATATCGTTACTATAATTCGGGGCAGCTTCTCCTTTGATGGAGCCTACATCATATTATCTTTGGGGTATGAGTGTAAGAATGTAGTAGTTGATGAGTGGGTTGGTGTGAGTGTGTGTATGGGCATGGTTGATGGTGTACAAGTGTGTGTAAGTGTGTGTATATATATATATATATATATATATATATATATATATATATATATATATATATATATATATATATATATATATATATATATATATATATATATATATATATATATATATATATATATATATATATATATATATATATATATATATATATATATATATATATATATATATATATATATATATATATATATATATATATATATATATATATATATATATATATATATATATATATATATATATATATATATATATATATATATATATATATATATATATATATATATATATATATATATATATATATTGTAATGAAATCGACTGGGTGTTGAGAATTTGTATTAAAACCATTTAAACCTATAATGAAATTTGCACTTATTGAATGCACTTATTTATGTGTTTGTTTCGACAAAAAATATTATAAACAAACAGTCCAAAGTATTTTCGAATTTAAAACTTTCCGAAAATCAAAATTTAAAACCGCTGCAAATAAAAGTTGGGATTCGTCATGAAAGCATAACAAATGTCATGAAATCTTAACAAATGCAAAATTGTTATTGTCATGATGATAAATGTCATCATGACATTGCAAGTTGCAAGTTCTTTTAAGTTGATTTGTTTTTCTTAAAGTTCTCTCTGTAGAATATATGCAAAAAAATGGTTTGTATTATTAATTACAATCAGTTTTATAACCTTTCATTTATATTGGAGTTTTTATTGTAGATCATAAATGGTTTTTGTTGAAGTTTAGGACAGGAAAATAATTCTAACCTAAAAAAACAATGAGTTTGAAAAGTTATACGATTGGTGGTGGATTATTAGGACATTCACTAGACGTTCGTTCGGGTGGCGAAGCACCGAATAGTATTGTTTCTGGTTCTGATAAAACCGCTGAAATTTGGAATAAGTTTGAGTAAGGAAAATCTATGTTCGGTTGCACCGGCATAGTTGAGAATAAATCATTAACTGAGTAATATTTTTATTTTTAGAAATACATTCGTAGAAGGCCTTACGCTAGTTGGTCGTTCCAATTTTATTTCATGCGTTGTTCTTCGCTTCCTTGAAGAAGGACATGCAGTTTGTACCGACTCCAAATATTTGATAGGTATATATATATATATATATACTGGGATGTATGACGCCGTTTTTTTTTTGAAATGACAGGACATACTGATTGTGTTCGGGTTATGGTTGGACTTCAAATTGATGGATTGTTGAGTTGCAGTAATGATGCTGTTGTAGTAAAACAAATTACGTGTTTTACCACAACAACTTCCCAAGAACACCAAAACTCCCAAACTAACATTTTGCTAACATTCTTTCCCAAAATACAAATCAATTTTAATAATATTTCTCAATAACCAAACAAATAAATTAATTAACATAAATCTAATAAATAGACCAACAAAAAACAAACGCTGACTAAAACTTTAGTTTTTGTAAATAATTTTCCACTATTTGGGTTATTCAAAATTACAAAATCGTTTTTGTTTAAATTAAATTAAAAGAAATGTTAAATTCGCGAAATTAAATTACGTAATTCTTAAGTACAATTAAATGAAAGAAAAACAAAAACTAAAGTTGTTCAGTGGGTCAAATCGATTACAATAATAATTAATAATTAGATCAGCGAGTAATCGTTTTTTAGTTATAAAAATAATATTTTAATGAACAATTACGCAGTCGTTCAGTAAACAAAAAACAAACCGGTTCAGTCAATTTTAAATCAGCGAGTCAATTCTGACAAAAATCAATCAGTCAGTCGTGAAATTATATTCTAAGTTAAGTTATATTCTAAAGTAAAATAAAGTTTAAGTTCATTAAAATAAGTTGAGTTCATTTGAAATAAGTTAAGTCAATTTTTATCAAATCGAGCAATTAACGAGAAATCGATCAATACGGTGTGAAAACCAAGTTAGAAAAAACAGTTACTAAAGCCAATATTTATATACAATTTTTGTAAACTTAAAACGGAAAAGTTGTACTATTAAAAAGTTATACGAACTATTGTTAAATAAAAACACAAAGTGAGAAATATATACGTTTTATTATTCCATCTGTGAAATAGTGTTACACACCATATTAATACTACCATCATTAATAGTGGTGCATCCTAAATAAATATTAGTGCATCCACCAGTTTCACTACCTTTTCATAAACAGTAGTGACAAATTGTTTGTAGTGACAAATTGCTACTCAAATAGTGTGTGAAACAACCATAATCGCACTAAGGCTAACATTGTCACTACATTTTAACATAGTAGTGCACATATAAATAATTGCACTACAATTTGATTACATAGTATAGTGCCATATCAAAAATTGCACTACATATTATTATACAGTAGTGTTGTTATCACCTTTGGCACTACATTTGGCGCAGCCGGTTATCCTTACCGACAAAAGGAGAAGGAATTTAAAGGAGTAAACGAACAGCAAACCCATTTATTACAATTGGATACGAACAACGAGCTGTGTTCCAGCCCTAATAGAATTTAAAAAAAAAAAAAAAAAACTGGAATATCCGTAATAAAAGGAAGGATCACCATCATCAACTTCACCAACATAAATAAACTTCGTGTTCAAATAATTTGGTAAGATTTTTCAATCATAATTAGTAGTAAGTTAGTTCAGTCATACTGCATAATACGTTAAGTTAAAAGTTGTAAAACAGATCAGAAAATTTTTTTTTCATCTAAATTCGATTTAACTCTTAACTTAAGTTTTACCACAGTTCGAAATTTGGTTATAATTTGTTTTATATTCAATCAGTATTTCCCTGTATTCAATCCCATAATTCGTTTTCCTGTAATTTTCATTCAATATGCTATTTGATATGGTTAACCTATACGAAGTAGTAAAACTAGTCGAAAAACTAGACGGTGATGCCGACGATATTGACGAGGAAATAGAACGCTTTATATTTCGTGCTACAACAATCACATTAAAATTGAACGTCCTAGATCAGATAGTTTTTGCACAATTACTGGTTAGACGTATCACAGGTAAAGCCCTCCTAGCCGTTGAAGACAAGTCATTCAAATCAGTCGAAGACCTAGGATTCATATTACGGAATTACTTCCCACCTTCAACCAGGCAATTAGAGGGAACAACAGCCCATACGTTTGCTCAACTCACACAAAGTTTAAGCTCTACAACGTCAAACTTTGCATTAAAGATGGCTAATAATCTGCCTAGATTCCCTCTATTTAACCACCCACCTTCAAATACAGCATACACCCCTTCACAAAGTATAACAAAAACTGATAAGCCCTCTCAACTGACATTACTGAATAACAATATAATTCCACAAAACCAAAACGTAGACCACATTACTCCACTCCCTTTATCATCTGATATACCATCTTTCCCATCGTTTTCCGCTGCTCATGCAATTTCAAATATTCCTAAACCAAACCTTTCTATATCTACGCAACATTCATCATTTCCTTCAGTATCAGACTACCATGAAAAACTGCAATCCCATTTACCCTCTTATTCATATTCACAACCACAAGTAGAAAATATGCTTAATCCATATAGTACAACTCATAGTAACTGCAGTAGTTCACCAAACTTTCCACCTCATACGATGGATCAACATTTCTCATATCCCTCACATTCACCTTCCAAAATACCTTGTAACCAATCAGAAAACAATACAAACAATACAAATTTTCAAACAGAACGACCTAATTTAAATACAAATTTTATATCAAAATCAGACTCCAATATAAACTCCGAAGGCTCGATAGCACCATCAAACTTTTTAAAAAATACAAAACTAAATTTATCGGATAATTCCGACGTAGAGTCTCCTTCATCAGTGACCGCACAAAAAAGGGTTGCATCTCCTTTACATTTTAACCCGTCTAGTACTTCCTTGTCAAATAATTTCTCTGTTACCGATACGTATACAGACATTCCGTTTATTAATATTAACACAGACGACCTAAATTACTTAAATCCAGAAAATATTGAAACAAGTCTATCCCCAACTTTTCCACATGGTTATGCTGATAATGCTTCACGTTCACAGAATTCTGAATCGACTGTTTCTGCAAGATCACATCAGTCTGATGTGAGATCAGATGCGATGTCACAAAGTCTAAATTCAAGCCCATCTTTTATGGCATCACAATCTACCATACAATCTCATGATACTAGTCATTCAATGGCACATCAACCCATATCATCGAAGAGAACCAAGGATATCTCACTCGAGTACTCAGGAACGGAAAATACAAAACTTTCACCCACTAAAGAAATTAAAACAAACGGAAATATACTTAGTGATGAAACTAAATGCAATATCATACCAGCCGGACCAAAGAAAATAATACAGATAAACGTCTGGAACATCCCGAATGAAGCGATTATTACCATGGCTAAAGAAGTAAGTCCTGGTGTGTTGATAGCAAATACATTATCCATATCTGTCAGCCAAAGTATCCAGAAAACTCCGACTGGCCCAACTCCAGATATCGAAAAATCTCCGACTGACAAAACTAGGTCAAAGACGCCCGACAATGATTCAAACGAATCTCGAGTTATATCAGAAATTACTTCAACACCAATTCTGTATTCCGAAATTCTAAAACAAAACATCTCCCGAGACTTGGTGCATATTCCTATAAAAATTTCAAACACAACGCAAATTTCATCAATACCAGTAAAATTAAAAAACACTAAAAATTATACGCACCATAAGCTACTAACTACCACTTTGAAATGTCAAACTAATTCTAATCGTAATGAAAGTAGATTCCAGAAACCAATAATCAGCTCTAAGAAAAATCAATATTTGTCTTCAACGACCACATCGAAATTCCATAATAATTCTATTTGTCACAAAAACAAAGTCCAGAAACCAGCAAACCCAATCAGTGCTAAAAAAATTCAATATCTGCCTTCAACTTTGGTAGTCGAAAAGAAATCGTCAAACAAAAAACCAAATATCAAATTACACAGCCGCCGAAGTATATCTAAAACGATTAACACAAATATGAAAGTTCGAAAAAACAAAACTGACCAACATTCGATTAAGCTTCAACCAAGCAATTCATACCACTCCGACATCGAAAATATTAAAACGTTGACCCAGTCTGCTACGATAAATTACCATGACTCTAATAACAAACTAACTGTAAACAACCGCAATCAAAAAAGACCCAGACGTATTGAAAATTGGATACACTGTCCATTACAACTTTCCAAACTGTGGAAATCAATTTTACTATATCTTAGCCTTTCGTGGACTCATGTCAAGAAAACCACTACCTTACAACTTACACTGCCGATAATAACCAGTAAAATACAATCTCATTCTTATTCATCTAATTCAGTTAATTGGCTTGAAAATCTGTTCCAAAAATTTCCGGTCTGTTTTTCAAATATTTTAGTACTAGCATCTCGTAAAAACATATACGACAAAGAAGTTTTCAACTTAATTGCAAAGTTTTACACAACCGATCAACTATTACATGTTGTTAAGGACAATATTTATTCATTAGTCAAACACGTAAATCAAATTCGAAATAATTTGTCCACAAAATTACTGACTAACGATGAAATGTTCACACTTTTAAAAAACTACAGCTCTTCAGTATTATTATATTCCGTCTAAATCTAACACTAACCTAAACCACAAGTCAATCAAACAGACCTATCCTAAACCTAATATTAACTTAAACCATAAGCCAATCAAACCAACCTATTCCTAATACTAACCTAAACCATAAGTCAAATCGAAACAATTTATACTAAGCCATATACGATATACAAGAAAAATAATAATCGAATAAATAATAATTTTACTGTCAAATCAATTTCCGATCAATACAATCAATAGAAATAATAATTCTAAAATCATTAATCTTAAATAATCGTTACCATAAAATACATATTATATTAAGACAGTAGTTGGTAAGATACGCGAGAGAATCAAAACAACGTAATTTTTTTTATTCAAACAAAAACAAATAATTTACTACATAATATTTTATTTACTACAATTATGAATACTTATTATATTTCATAACAAGCATTTTATTTTTCAAGGTCAACGTTATTTTTATGTAGCTATCAATTGAGCAAAATTTATTTAAAATAAGTAGTAACGTTGAACTCATTCTATAACGAACAGTTGAGTTGATTTAAACAATATAAAAATATAGATTAAAAAAAAAAAACAAGACGATAAACTAGAATTTAAGAACGAGAAATACATTTAAGTTTCATATGCTTAAGATTTCAAGCTAATTTCAAGCTAATTTTAAACGATCTACTAAACATAAACGGCTCATATCAATATTCCTACATAATGTTTTTTATTTACTAAATACTAACGTATTCATATTTTTCAAGTTCATAAAATTACAGTAATAAGTCGGCAATCTTTTTTTTTTCAATATAACAGTAAGCATACAGAAATCATTTTACTGAAACTGAACTAAACTGAAATTTTTTCTTAATTTTGAAAATTAAATAAGATTAATAAAACACAAAATATTTGTGTAGACACATAATTTTTCACAACTTTTCTGTTATTTCAAGTTTTTTTTCGTAATTTTTATTTTCATAAATTTAAGATTAGATTAGTTGTATAATTACAACTATTTAACTGAATGAAAAAATCGAAAGTAAATCTAGCTATGTACTCAGTAAGCAAAATAAGACTTAGAATCGATACTCACTTCTTTTTAAATACATTACATAACTTGGCAAAATTTTGTGCTCATCGTAAACTGCCCTACCTAATTTTCTTTTAATTCCCTACAACGATAATCCCAAAATTTTTTTCCGTGGGAGGGAGGAATGTAGTAAAACAAATTACGTGTTTTACCACAACAACTTCCCAAGAACACCAAAACTCCCAAACTAACATTTTGCTAACATTCTTTCCCAAAATACAAATCAATTTTAATAATATTTCTCAATAACCAAACAAATAAATTAATTAACATAAATCTAATAAATAGACCAACAAAAAACAAACGCTGACTAAAACTTTAGTTTTTGTAAATAATTTTCCACTATTTGGGTTATTCAAAATTACAAAATCGTTTTTGTTTAAATTAAATTAAAAGAAATGTTAAATTCGCGAAATTAAATTACGTAATTCTTAAGTACAATTAAATGAAAGAAAAACAAAAACTAAAGTTGTTCAGTGGGTCAAATCGATTACAATAATAATTAATAATTAGATCAGCGAGTAATCGTTTTTTAGTTATAAAAATAATATTTTAATGAACAATTACGCAGTCGTTCAGTAAACAAAAAACAAACCGGTTCAGTCAATTTTAAATCAGCGAGTCAATTCTGACAAAAATCAATCAGTCAGTCGTGAAATTATATTCTAAGTTAAGTTATATTCTAAAGTAAAATAAAGTTTAAGTTCATTAAAATAAGTTGAGTTCATTTGAAATAAGTTAAGTCAATTTTTATCAAATCGAGCAATTAACGAGAAATCGATCAATACGGTGTGAAAACCAAGTTAGAAAAAACAGTTACTAAAGCCAATATTTATATACAATTTTTGTAAACTTAAAACGGAAAAGTTGTACTATTAAAAAGTTATACGAACTATTGTTAAATAAAAACACAAAGTGAGAAATATATACGTTTTATTATTCCATCTGTGAAATAGTGTTACACACCATATTAATACTACCATCATTAATAGTGGTGCATCCTAAATAAATATTAGTGCATCCACCAGTTTCACTACCTTTTCATAAACAGTAGTGACAAATTGTTTGTAGTGACAAATTGCTACTCAAATAGTGTGTGAAACAACCATAATCGCACTAAGGCTAACATTGTCACTACATTTTAACATAGTAGTGCACATATAAATAATTGCACTACAATTTGATTACATAGTATAGTGCCATATCAAAAATTGCACTACATATTATTATACAGTAGTGTTGTTATCACCTTTGGCACTACACTGTAATCAAGCTAGGGAACGAAGAAGTAGAAGTCGTTCGTGATTGTCATGGCATAGCAATTATATTTATAGTATATCATTACACAAAGATGTTGACAATTTTGTAACTGGAAGTGACGAGTCAACAATTCGTTAATGGAGTATAAAAAGCGGGGCTCTGGGTGACAGTTGAACCTTACCAGCACAATCGGGGTGGACAGTCGCAATACTAAATAATGGCGATATTGCAACAGGTATAAGTGATGCTGTTAGGTGAGTAGTTTTTGCTGTAAACTAACGAATTGCTGAAACTGAAATTCAAAATGCATTCACCAAAGTTGCAGAACCTAGAGAATTAGAACAAGCAGAAAGTTGGGAGGTAGGAAAGTTTTTTTTTCTTGTTTATCTATTTGTTCAAAAATTTTTTGTTGATCCAGGGGTGCGTTCTTTTTTATATTTTTGTTGTTTGAGTCATTCATGGTCATTTTGTGGTTGGGTTGGGGTACCTGGTTATTCGATGTCGAAAAATGTTTTTTTTCGTGGAGGGGAAGCGAAGGTGATTGATCGGGGAAGTTTGTTTGAGTTTTTTTTGAGTTTTTTCTTGCTTCTGGATTTGGTGCTCAAGCCGAGCAGATCGTTGTTAGACGTTGAATTTATTGAATTAAACCTAAAATAAAATAAAATGAATTGTGTTTTCTGTTTGAAGAAAGTTTTTGTGTGATACATTGGGCAAACATGTGGTTTTCCTTTTTTTCTATTTTTTTTGAACAGAAATTAAAGTTTAAGTTCGGTATAATCATTTAGTTAATAATTAAAAGAAAAAAAAACAAAATGAAATAATCTAATTAAATATAAATGAATATTTTTTATTGGTACATAAATTAAGTTTAAAGGTAATGTCAATAGACATAGTGAAACTTATATAAATTATTAATTACTAAGAAACTGAATGTACGCTCATAGTGCTACGTCGCTATCAAATTAAATTTAGATTGATTTATTATTTTAAATAAACAAAACTTGAGTGGACATTAGTAAAGTTATTTTTAAAACATAAAATTTTGGGTTCCTGCCTTAATTGAAAAGATGTAGTTTTCTTGATATAGTTTTATCCTAACTGTATTCTTGATGATTGAAATAGTGCTAGCAATAAAAAAAAAAAAAAAAACCACAATATGGAAAGTGAAGGATTGATTGATTTATTGATTTACTGATTGATAGCACCGCTATTGATTTATGGAATACTGAGGTCTTGTTTGGGGACCTAGTCAGAATTTACTGTGTTTGAATAAAGGATCTTGGCCTAAACATTTTTTCATTTTGTCGGGGGATGTATTGGAAGCAAAATCCTCGAGTAATTCGTTAAGTTAGCTATATTTCGGATGCCGCGGATGGAAGAATAGTAAGAAGGAACTAACTTAACTAATGCAGAAGGTGTTACTTTCAACAATTGTCAACCGGCTGGGTTCGTACCATCGTGATCTAGGGTATTTAAAATTTGTTTTTTGTTAAGTAATTTTACCTTGATTTGAGATTATAAGTTCACTTATATATATATATGTGGATGTATATATGTATATATATATAGTGTTATATGTATGTACATATTTATATCTGCCAGTATAATTTTATATTTTTTTTAGTAATTATCCGCTCGTAATGCCTTAAAAACAAAATTTTTTTGGAGTTCTGCAGATGCTTCTAGAACCATCGCTTCGAAGGGATTCGCACGGTTAAAGATGTGGCCGTTATTTTGTGATATTGCCGTGAACCAATCTCAACACGCACACTACTGTAAACCATTTTTGGTGGTGGTCCCCGGATGACCACGATAGCTTTCTCATGGTGACCAGGAGGATACGGTGAGTACCATGACTCGAAATCCAATGTAATTTTATTTAGTACCAACAACCTAGTCGTAATGATGCCCCTTCAATTCTCATATTCATTCCTGCGATAATTATGTTGTAGCTGCAGTCGCCATACTAAACGAACTCCACCCAACCGATCAGAGCATAGACCAATACTTTGCGCAGGATATGGCACTACATGTTTATGTATATAATTCTCTTTTCCATCTAAGCTTGAGCTCCGACAATACATCGAAGCTTAGCTTAACCAACTGCAACCGCTACAGCTGGCGCCCAACGTGGGGCTTTCTTTTAACGGCTAGAGAATTTGAAGATCAGGAAAAAACGTGCTGAGATTTTCCTGAACTTCTAAAATATATTTTTATATTTGGATTTTTAGTTTTTTTTGTTCACATTTTAGATTATACCAGTCTGCAGGGAAGGTAGACGTTCCACTTCTGCCTACGGGATTTTGCGCTCCCGCTAGCCCGAGCTAAAGGAAGCACTTATCCCGGAGTTTTGGCTTATTCTAAAATTCTGGAATGACTGTTTCAGAGGGTGAGGTTTTGGTTCTATATCATTGTAAAAATGATTAGCTGTTCCGTGTCTGCGTCTTGACTGAGAAAGGTAGCGTCGGGCCTCGATTCGATCGGAATTCGAATCTAGGTTTTAATAATGATCCTACGTTTTGCTCAGTAACCTTCGGGGAGGCGTTGGAAGGGGAACGTCTGGTCGGATGTTATGGTTCAGGCCTCGTCCTCTACCTTCGTCCTTGTTTATTTTATTAAATTAGAAACTCTTTGAACTTGGCGAGGGTGCCAGGGGTGATGAGTAGTCTGGGAGTTGACTATCCTTGATTGTCGGTTTTACCAACAATAGCGAGCACTCCCAGATTCTTCTTCATGCATGGAATTCTCGGTTGGTTTGCGGAGAATTTTAGAGCAGTTTTATTTACCATTAAACTCTGTACACTTTGGGAGGATTTTGTGTGCTATCGGTATGCTTAGGACACGATGGTGGAAATGCTGAAGTTTGGTTTTCAGAGCCATATTCAGACCACATCTGGCTTCTGATCAGACAGGGTAGCTTGCTGAGTCATCCTCTTTATATTTTTTCCTTCCGATTTTATTAGATTACCGATGAGAAATGGTACTTGCTGGCTTCACCTTGTCACCAGTTAGGGAAAGTTTTAAATTATATTATACGTGTTGTGGACCCGTAATTCTACTTTTATTAATTGAATCTTCCTAATCTTTGTTTGTAATTTTAGATGATTTGGAGATGTTTCAATAACACAATAAACGGCTTAATTTGCCTGAACCAGGAACCCTACGACTCTCTTCGAAACTTCTTTCTTTGGAAAGAAATTTCGAACAGACTCTGACGTTATTAATTCTATTTTTAGGTCTCTGGAAGCATACTGTAGGACTCCGATTATTAGCATCAAGATAAAAGTAAAAGTTTTTTGGTTATCGCTCAGTTATAAATATTCAAATTAATTAGTATATAGAAGTTAAGATCAATGAAATTCTAGGCACTAAGTAAGGTATTTACAAATTCATATATATTTATGTTTTCAACAAAAAAAAAAATTTTGTTTTAAGAAGAATTAGAAGAAAGAAATCTAATCGTTGAATTAATTTAATTATTACCCAATTTTATTTAATTATTATTGATTATTATTCCAATTTAATTATTATTGATTATTATTCCAATTTAATTATTATTGATTATTATTCCAATTTAATTATTTTTGTTTCCAATTTAATTATTATTAAAAAAAAATTGAGAACATTGAAATCAAAGTAGTCTTATAGAAGGACATTTACATAATTTATAGAAATAGCAATAGAAGCGAAAAAGAAAGAAAACCACAAGTTATTAGCTATCTAGATTCCCTGATTGTTTGAATTTTGCTTTAGTTGTTTAAATTTTGTTTGCTTTGTTTTGTATTTGAAAAGCAAATTTTTCTGTTCAATTTATTTGTTTTGGTAATTTACATAAAGTTCAATCTCTCGGGTAAACAATAGAATTTTCTTGTCAACCTCCGTTTGCTAGAATATTCGATTTGACCATACATTTTCTTTTAATTATTTTTCATTTGCTCATTGAACTCGGTTTTTATCAGGACCTGGGTGCAGTGCGATCGCTGCTAGTAGTATTGGAAGTTATTTTTCTTGAATTGTTATCTCATTTGTTACGAAGATTAAAGTCATGGAACCGAGTAATTTAGAACCTACTAATAGTATAACTTGCACAATTTGTCATGAGCAGATTCTTCTTGCGGAGGCAATTGCCTCCACACCTTGTCGACACACCTTTCATGATGCATGTATCACACAGTGGCTGGAGGCTCATACTACCTGTCCAGTGTGTAGACAAAAGTGTGTTATCTCTGATTTGCGTCGTATGTCGCAATTTGAAGCGCCAGATGAGAGCCACCCTATATTGAGTGGCACCACTCATCAAATGATAACTCGATCGAGTGGGTTGACATCCTCTCGTCCTCCAGTTAGAGCGACAATAAAAAAATTATCTCATAAATCTTCAAAAAAATCTAAAACGTCACGAAGAGCAAAGGCACTGGAAGACGAAGATCACGATTGGGTAGATCAACCCTCTTTGGAGACTATCTTACGCATAAATAAAGACGACTTACGAAAAGATGTATCTGCCCAAATAGAACGACTATCTCTGTCATTACATCAGGGATTACGTAACTTGGGGAAGGTCAGCAATGCAGTCTCAGCTCCTGATAATCAGTCGATAAAAGTGGGTGATACTACTCCGCAAATTATCACTAGTCAGACAAGGCAACCCGCCTTCCATCAGAGAACTAATGCCAATTTAGGTACTACTTCCAACGCTTTACCTTCACTTCCACCCCACCCCCAGATTCCGTCATCAAGACGAAATGTTTATTTTCAACCCCCTCATATGAGTTCCTCTTCTCCTATTCAACCACAAAATGACCATGCCTCTTTTTCTAACCGGCAACGTCAGCCTTATGCCGAAAAAAATGCCAGCACCATTCGTAATTGGCATATCACCTTTAGTGGCCAAACAAAGGAAATGGATGTGGACGATTTCATTCAAAGAATTAATCACTTGTACCGTTCGGAATTTTCGGATAACTTCCAAATTTTATCTACGCATGCGCACTTATTATTCGAAGGGTTAGCCTCGGAATTCTTTTGGAGATACCTTCGGCGAAATCAGGTAGTGAATTGGCATGAATTATGTACTGCTTTGCGGGATGAGTTTAAGGACCGGCGTACGGACGACGAAATAAGGGATCTTATGAGATCTCGGAAGCAAGGTGCAAACGAAACTTTCGACGATTTTTCACGAAGTATATTGCGATTGGCAGATAGATTGGTGTTCCCTCTTTCTGACCACGAGATGCTGAGATTGCTAAGGAATAATCTTAGAGCAGACATCCAGAAAGAGCTTCTTCATGTTATAATTCACAACGTTTCTCATTTACGAGAACTATGTAGAAACAGCGAAAAGTGGCGAATAACTATGCAACATCGTATGCGCGAACCGGTTTTACGTTCCTCAAGACAAGTTTCCGAAGTTTTTACTTCTGATCCACCGGTGAAGCAAGAAGAGTTTCCCAGTCAACACCCAGGGTACCCCGAAACTTCGAATTACCTGAGTTTACCGGATATTTCCGCTTATCAGCCATCCACCTCTTCTCAAGTTGTTTCACCTACTTTGGTTTGCTGGAACTGCCGTAAGGTGGGACATGCATATCCTGATTGTGAAGAAGCTAGAACTATTTTCTGTTACGGTTGTGGCAAGGCGGATACTTACAAACCTAAATGTGAGGATTGTAAGCGAAATTTTGTTCGTGGGTCGACCACACGATACCCAGGTCGTCCCCAATTATCCACTTAAATTCGGATTGCCGACTTTTTGGTCTAAGCGTAAGCCCAATAGAATTATTATCATTTACACCTACCTCTGAAAATTATTTAACATCTTCTCTGTCGCAGGCAGCTTCGAATTTATCACTTTCGAATTCTTTAATTTCCGCGGTTCCCTATTCACTCGGTGTTACATATCAATCTTCAGATTTAACTCGCTTTTCCGCTGTACCTTATGTACATTGGAGTTGTACGTTGACCCTTATTGACACTTGTATTATATCGTTTATTCCAAATTTTGTCAATAGCTCGGTGAATTCTGATCTGGAATCGTCACGCGCTATATGTGAGCCAACATCTGTCATTGACGTGAATGGTTCCTCCGATCTTGTTTCTCCTTCTAGTTTGCTCTCTGAATCGAAAACCACGGTTCCACGTAGTATGACTTTATTAAAGCGAGAGGTTCCTGATACTTCGCCTCGATCTGTGCAATCTCCTTATTTTTATAAAACGCCGCAGCAGCGTTTGCGTGATTACATGGTCCGAAGAGAAGAAATAGGCATTAACACCCTGAGTCAAACTATTCCTTCAAGATCAACCCTTAGGATGCGCAACTATTGGCGGTTACGGAAGGCATTATATTCATCTGCTGTGTCAAATATTATCACTCTGGGTAATGATACGCGTTATCATGCTACAGTTGACTTGTTAAATATGTCAAGAATTGGATTACTCGACAGTGGTGCATCGATAAGCGTGATTGGTGGTGCATTTGCACGTGAAGTGTTGAAAATGCCAAATATCCTTGCTCACTCGACGAATAAGATTACCACTGCTGATGGAACGATTCAGAAGGTGATGGGTTATATTAGGACTCCGATCACTTTTAAAGGACAAACCTATTCATTCAATTTGTTTATTATACCTTCTCTTACTCAAGAGTTATATTTGGGCGTTGATTTCTTCAAGGCTTTTAATCTGATCGATCAAACCTTACTCACTCCGTCAATCGAGACTCTGGATGCAGTCACTGATGGTCTTTTACCTGCACAGCACGCCCGGCTACAGCGTGCGATTCTTCTTCTTCCATCATTTTCAATGAAGGGCTTGGGCTGCACGCATGTGTTGGAACATGTAATTGATGTTGGTGACTCAGTCCCCATCAAACAACGGCATTACCCAATTTCTCCAGCCATCGAGAAAATGATGGGAGAGGAACTGGATCGCATGCTGGCGCTGGGAGTGATAGAGGAGAGTTCCAGTTCATGGAGTTCTCCTGTTGTACTCATACGTAAGCCAGAAGAGGTGCGTTTGTGTCTCGACTCCAGAAAAGTCAATGCTTGTACAAAGAAGGATGCGTACCCCCTACCTCAGATCGATGGCATTCTGGGTCGTCTGCCTAGAGCCAACTTCATATCCAGTCTGGATTTAAAGGACGCTTTTTGGCAGATTCCCCTAGAACGGTCATCGAGAGAAAAAACAGCTTTTACGGTCCCCGGTCGGCCGTTGTATCAGTTCGTTAGGATGCCCTTCGGACTGTGCAACGCGCCTCAGACCATGACCAAATTGATGGATCTTGTCATTCCGCCTTTGTTAAAATCGTGCGTCTTTGTCTATTTAGACGATCTGCTGATAATCACCGATACATTTGAGAGACATATCGAGGTACTGGAAGAGGTCGCCGGGTGTCTTAGTCGTGCGAAATTGACCATAAACGTTGAAAAAAGCCGCTTTTTACTACCTGAGGTACGTTATCTAGGATATGTGGTAGGACATGGCATGTTAAAAATTGACGAAGATAAAACCGCAGCCATCGCCGATTTTCCCGTTCCTAGAACGGTGAAACAAGTGCGACGTTTTTTGGGAATGGCCGGTTACTACCGTCGGTTTGTGTATAGGTTCGCCGCACTTTCGGCCCCGATATCGGATTTGCTGAAGAAGACAAATACTAAGTTTGTTTGGACCCCAGAAGCAGATGCTTCCTTTAATTCATTAAAGGTAGCATTAACATCAGCTCCGGTTCTGGTAAATCCTGATTATCGAGAGCCGTTTGTGCTCCAGTGCGACGCGAGTAACGAGGGAGTGGGCTGTGTTCTGGTACATTTGGACAAGGAGGGGGTCGAACACCCGATCGCTTTCATGTCCAAGAAACTGAATGCAGCCCAGCGAAATTACTCCGTCAGCGAGAAGGAATGTCTGGCCGCTATTCTGGGTATAAAAAAATTTAGAGCCTACATCGAGGGTCATTCGTTTAAGGTTATCACAGACCATTCCTCCCTTAAATGGTTAATGCAACAGAGAGATCTGTCGGGCCGTTTGGCTCGATGGAGCTTGAAACTGCAGGGATTTGACTTCACGATCGAACATCGACGTGGTAGTTTAAACATTGTACCCGACGCTCTCTCAAGAATGTTCTCGATAGATGACTTAAACCGAAGTGACAGGGGTGATATTGATTGGAACTCTCCGGCTTTTACCACTGTTGAGTATGTTAAACTAATAAAAATCATTGAAGATTCAAAAGGATCAATTCCTGACCTACGAACAGCGAATGGATTGGTGTTCAAAAGAGTTCATTTTAATGTAGCTGACGTGCCACCAGAAGGAGAGGTTTGGAAATTATGGGTGCCTGAAGAATTGACGCATGCATTAATTTTAAAAGCCCATGATTTGCCTACTTCTTCTCATGGTGGAGTCGCTAAGACTATCTATCAACTCAGACGGTTTTATTACTGGCCCCGAATGGCTAAACAAGTTCAGGATTTTGTTTCCAAATGTGAGATATGTAAAACAGTGAAAGCTCCTAATATGGTTTTGCGTTCGCCAATGGTCAACTACGTCAAAACAGTGAGGATGGGTCAGCAACTATATATTGATATTCTAGGTCCGTATCCTAGGTCAAAGTCTGGCAATATTGCTATATTGGTGATTCTCGACCATTTTACCAAGTTTCCATTTCTGTTTCCACTCTCAATTCAAATCCAAGACGTTCGAAGGATTGTTGGTGAAGTGGGGGGTGAAAGATACTTTTGTTCCAGTGTATGCGCCTCAAGCTAACGCAAGCGAACGTGTCAACCGGAGTGTGCTGGCTGCCATTCGTGCGTATCTGACAAATGAACATGATAAGTGGGATAAACATCTTAGTGAGATTGCCTGTGCCCTTCGCAGCGCCTTACACCAGACCATAGGCTGTTCTCCTTATTTTGCAGCATTTGGCCAGCCAATGATGCTCCACGGATCCGACTATGACGTGTTGAGACGAATTAATTCGTTAGAGGAGCCAGGGGAGACATTGGAGCGTCCGGATGAACTAAGTAAAATTCGAACCAAAATTAAACAATTGACGGCGGAAGCGTTTGAGCGTAATGCTCGAAGATACAACCTGCGAGCACGACCGGAGAAATATGCCATTGGGACGGTAGTTTATCGACGAAACTTCGTGTTGAGTGATGCAGCAAACAAATTTAATGCTAAACTTGCGCCAAAGTTTGTTAAAGCAGTGGTCATAAAAAGCATTGGAAACGCATCATACGAGCTACAGGACTGGCAATCGGATAAAACGGGCATATATCATTCGAAGGACATACGTCCCTAACATCATTGAGCCGGATATTTGATTGTCTAGAAGCATTTTCCTTCTACTTAATTTCAAAATGGTGATAAATCAGTTGGCTCCATTTCCGATCAGTATGACCAATATATGTTTATTGTGTTACAACATTTGTTCATATTGTTTTTGTTTTGATAGGTATAACATCTTATTCTCATTTCTTTTTGGTCAGATAATTTCTGGTTTGAAAGCCCGACTAGCTCAGTCAGTAGAGCGGGAAACTTATTGACAGGCGTGGGATGCGAGCTTACTTTGTAACGGCTTAGAAGTTATATATTTTTTTTTGTGAATTAATGGTTATTGACCTTATCGATACGAGAATTATTGAATCTGGATAGCTTGAACCATTTTCTTTAGTCATGTCTGTACGTCTATCTCAGTCATCTGTGCAAAGCGAGCTACATTATGATAACCCCAAATAGCATCTTTATCCTAACCACCAATAGTATTCATTAAGCAATAACGAAAAATCGCCACATTTATAAGTCGATTTGTTTCGTTTAACCATTTTAACTCAGTTCGACTTACTTTAAATGGTTAAATCCTGTAATGAAATCGACTGGGTGTTGAGAATTTGTATTAAAACCATTTAAACCTATAATGAAATTTGCACTTATTGAATGCACTTATTTATGTGTTTGTTTCGACAAAAAATATTATAAACAAACAGTCCAAAGTATTTTCGAATTTAAAACTTTCCGAAAATCAAAATTTAAAACCGCTGCAAATAAAAGTTGGGATTCGTCATGAAAGCATAACAAATGTCATGAAATCTTAACAAATGCAAAATTGTTATTGTCATGATGATAAATGTCATCATGACAAATGCAAAAATATTGCAAGTTGCAAGTTCTTTTAAGTTGATTTGTTTTTCTTAAAGTTCTCTCTGTAGAATATATGCAAAAAAAATGGTTTGTATTATTAATTACAATCAGTTTTATAACCTTTCATTTATATTGGAGTTTTTATTGTAGATCATAAATGGTTTTTGTTGAAGTTTAGGACAGGAAAATAATTCTAACCTAAAAAAACAATGAGTTTGAAAAGTTATACGATTGGTGGTGATTATTAGGACATTCACTAGACGTTCGTTCGGGTGGCGAAGCACCGAATAGTATTGTTTCTGGTTCTGATAAAACCGCTGAAATTTGAATAAGTTTGAGTAAGGAAAATCTATGTTCGGTTGCACCGGCATAGTTGAGAATAAATCATTAACTGAGTAATATTTTTATTTTTAGAATACATTCGTAGAAGGCCTTACGCTAGTTGGTCGTTCCAATTTTATTTCATGCGTTGTTCTTCGCTTCCTTGAAGAAGGACATGCAGTTTGTACCGACTCCAAATATTTGATAGGTATATATATATATATATACTGGGATGTATGACGCCGTTTTTTTTTGAAATGACAGGACATACTGATTGTGTTCGGGTTATGGTTGGACTTCAAATTGATGGATTGTTGAGTTGCAGTAATGATGCTGTAATCAAGCTAGGGAACGAAGAAGTAGAAGTCGTTCGTGATTGTCATGGGCATAGCAATTATATTTATAGTATATCATTACACAAAGATGTTGACAATTTTGTAACTGGAAGTGACGAGTCAACAATTCGTTAATGGAGTATAAAAAGCGGGGCTCTGGGTGACAGTTGAACCTTACCAGCACAATCGGGGTGGACAGTCGCAATACTAAATAATGGCGATATTGCAACAGGTATAAGTGATGCTGTTAGGTGAGTAGTTTTTGCTGTAAACTAACGAATTGCTGAAACTGAAATTCAAAATGCATTCACCAAAGTTGCAGAACCTAGAGAATTAGAACAAGCAGAAAGTTGGGAGGTAGGAAAGTTTTTTTTTCTTGTTTATCTATTTGTTCAAAAATTTTTTGTTGATCCAGGGGTGCGTTCTTTTTTATATTTTTGTTGTTTGAGTCATTCATGGTCATTTTGTGGTTGGGTTGGGGTACCTGGTTATTCGATGTCGAAAAATGTTTTTTTTCGTGGAGGGGAAGCGAAGGTGATTGATCGGGGAAGTTTGTTTGAGTTTTTTTTGAGTTTTTTCTTGCTTCTGGATTTGGTGCTCAAGCCGAGCAGATCGTTGTTAGACGTTGAATTTATTGAATTAAACCTAAAATAAAATAAAATGAATTGTGTTTTCTGTTTGAAGAAAGTTTTTGTGTGATACATTGGGCAAACATGTGGTTTTCCTTTTTTTCTATTTTTTTTGAACAGAAATTAAAGTTTAAGTTCGGTATAATCATTTAGTTAATAATTAAAAGAAAAAAAAAACAAAATGAAATAATCTAATTAAATATAAATGAATATTTTTTATTGGTACATAAATTAAGTTTAAAGGTAATGTCAATAGACATAGTGAAACTTATATAAATTATTAATTACTAAGAAACTGAATGTACGCTCATAGTGCTACGTCGCTATCAAATTAAATTTAGATTGATTTATTATTTTAAATAAACAAAACTTGAGTGGACATTAGTAAAGTTATTTTAAAAACATAAATTTTGGGTTCCTGCCTTAATTGAAAAGATGTAGTTTTCTTGATATAGTTTTATCCTAACTGTATTCTTGATGATTGAAATAGTGCTAGCAATAAAAAAAAAAAAAAAACCACAATATGGAAAGTGAAGGATTGATTGATTTATTGATTTACTGATTGATAGCACCTCTATTGATTTATGGAATACTGAGGTCTTGTTTGGGGACCTAGTCAGAATTTACTGTGTTTGAATAAAGGATCTTGGCCTAAACATTTTTTCATTTTGTCGGGGGATGTATTGGAAGCAAAATCCTCGAGTAATTCGTTAAGTTAGCTATATTTCGGATGCCGCGGATGGAAGAATAGTAAGAAGGAACTAATTTAACTAATGCAGAAGGTGTTACTTTCAACAATTGTCAACCGGCTGGGTTCGTACCATCGTGATCTAGGGTATTTAAAATTTGTTTTTTGTTAAGTAATTTTACCTTGATTTGAGATTATAAGTTCACTTATATATATATATATGTGGATGTATATATGTATATATATATATAGTGTTATATGTATGTACATATTTATATCTGCCAGTATAATTTTATATTTTTTTTAGTAATTATCCGCTCGTAATGCCTTAAAAACAAAATTTTTTTGGAGTTCTGCAGATGCTTCTAGAACCATCGCTTCGAAGGGATTCGCACGGTTAAGGATGTGGCCGTTATTTTGTGATATTGCCGTGAACCAATCTCAACACGCACACTACTGTAAACCATTTTTGGTGGTGGTCCCCGGATGACCACGATAGCTTTCTCATGGTGACCAGGAGGATACGGTGAGTACCATGACTCGAAATCCAATGTAATTTTATTTAGTACCAACAACCTAGTCGTAATGATGCCCCTTCAA
>CAVNZG010000423.1:0-18967 GCA_963693315.1 Diogma glabrata | reverse complement strand
CCAAGAGAATTTGCTTTGACTAGATAGTTAACCAATACGGAACGTTGAACGTGTGCAGCGTGAGCGACGCGACTTGACCTGGTAATATTTAACAAAGGAACAGAGTAACACCTATAGTAAGGCAGGATCAATAGTTGTAGTCACTTTCGTTAGCGGAACCCTCGCACGTGGTTTGCTTGCAGCGAAATGTCTCTAATATGTATACACTAGGGTGTTTTTTTCGGTTTCGGTCCCATTGGCTAATGTTGTAGTATTGGACCTAAAAAAATTTCTCCCCAGATTTCAGCTTCCTAGATCAAACTTGTGAACGGCGCAACCCGAGTTTGTTTCCCATTTAATTAACATAATTAAATGGGAATGATAATTGAATGGGAAACAAACTGATTTATGAAGCTGATATTTTGGGAAACATTTTTTTAGCTACAATGCTAAAATATTAGCCAATTGGATCAAAAGAACACAATAGTATACACACAGTGATCATTGAGCAATAGTATTTAAAACCCAAGCGTCATCACGATTCAGACTAAATATGCAAAATAGAAAGGCGCAAAAGAACGGATGGAAGGGTAAAAAGCTAGATGTGGAAGCGTTGGTCTAGAAAATCTAGAAGTATTCGAGAATGAATCATAAGTTTGCACCAAGCTTGTTATAAACCAGCTCACTACTGCCTGTGATGCATCAATGTCAAGAAAATGCAAAAGTAATGGAAGGCAATCAGTTTTCTGGTGGAACGAAGACATCTCTAACTTAAGGAGGGACTACCTAAAAAGGCGCAAAAAATTTCAAAGAAACAGAGATATTAGCACGCAGTTGCAAAATGAATTCTTAGAAAAGCAAAAACAACTGCGAAATTAAATCAAAAAGATTAAAAACCAATGTTTTCAAGAACTAAGAGAGGAAGTGCAAAACTGTCCGTGGGATAGCACCTACAAAATAGTCTTAACAAAAACAAAAGGAGTTACTGCTAGTGCACCTGTGTGTCTTACAAAAATGGAGAAGATTGTATCTGGTCTCTTCACTCAACATGTTTTATTCCAAACGCGAGAATTCCAGATACATGAAGGACGTATCCCAACGGTTACGCCTGAAGAGGTCCTGGAAGCAGCCTCTAAGTGAGTAAAGCAAGAAGTTTTCTCAAAAATATGGAAATGTCAACGACTTATATACTTTTGCCAAATGGGGACAAACCTCCTGAAGAACCTTCGTCGTACCACCCGCTTTAAATGCTGGATTAGTATTCTGGTAAAGTACTAGAAAGAATTATATGTTCTCGGATTGTGAGATATACTGAAGGAAAGCTTGGGCTATCTGATCGTCAATTTGGCTTCAGAAAGGCAAGATCAACTATAGATGCTACATCAGTATTCAATAGTGTGCGATATAACTCGTAATGCGTTGGCGGGTAAAGGGTGGACAGATGAAAAAACAGTACTGTGCTGTGGTTACATTAGATGTAAAAATGCATCAAACTCCGCAAACAGGAGCCGAATTTTTGAAGTCCTAGAAAATTTGAAAATTTCTGACTATACCTGCTATAAATAGTAAAAAACTAATTCGTAGATAGTAAACTCTACTATGTTTGATATATGATACTGAAGTATTATTTATCAATTTTCAGTTATAATTAACAATACATATTATTCTTTATATTACAATTTTTGTAGGATCAGAAATGTCTACACCGATCAACAGCCCGGACTTATATATGACTAGTTAATTCGAAGTTAACAACAAAATTGAGTTCTTCGTGTGATGGACCTCAATATATATCCCTCATATATCGGTCACTCTCTATTTTTCATGAGTTTGTTTCCACTTCTGGCATTTTGCAAAGTTTTATTATGCAGTAACTTTTTAATGCCAGATGGCAGGCAGACTATACTATAAATTATTTTTTTCTAATATATGAGGAAATATATCAAGGTACACAAATGTATGACTGTGACAAACGTCAAAAGATATAAATAAGTTTTTTTACGTTTTGTTGTACAAATCAATGTAACTGTTTTCGTATCAAACAAGCTTTTCATTGAACTATTAAGATTGTTACCTTGATATGTTGTGCACAAAATGTTAAGGCTTTGGTATCGTTTTAACCATGGTTTCTTTTAAATTTTTCAATCAGTCCTCAGAAGTTTCTGAAATTAAACTCATTTACACAAACTCAAACCCTTCACTCATTTACGCAAACAGTTTCTTCACACCAAATATTTTACACAATCAAATACACATATGTCACAAGTGATGAGCAGCGTACTGACCTTACAGTGTACAACCAACCTTTATTCATCTTTACAAATTTTTGATTTCAGTAGCTTTGAATAAACTATACTCACTCCTATGGTGACCGTACTCTTTTGAATAGAGACACCAGAAGAAGTGTTCTTCTCAAACCAATTGTATTAAAGGCATTAGATTGTAGTCTAGTTAAATTCTATAAGGAAATACTCAGATTAATATTTTTTCATTCTCACAACAAAGACAAGTTTATAGTTAACCATTTTGTGTCCGGGAAATCGTTGTTTGAGATAAAAAGTTTTGGGTCTTTGTGTTTTACTATTCAAATAACATACACATTTTTGTTTAAAATGTCAGTTAGAAGGGGGCGGTCTGAACCCGTGAACCTCACTTGTACAGGCACAATGACGTGAAATTCTTACCCCCACTTTTTTCGGCATTACTCGGCGTTTTAGGATCTACTGATTCTAAAAAAGCAAAAAAAAAATATGTATGTCTGTTTGCCGGCCGGCCGGCTGTCACAACCAACGAAATCTAGAAAACAGCTGGAGGGATTTCAAAATTTTGTTTCTAAATATAGGTATACTCAATGGTAAGAGCCAAAAAGACGATGTAATCGGTAGCTGTCCCGGAAGTATGTCAAAAAAATCGTCAAGTATGTAAAAACAATTAAATTTGCATATTTTTGCTTAAAAATGTTCATTTTAAGTGATTACGAATAGAAAATTTGAATTTGGAGAAATCTTGATGGTCGGAATTGGTATGCGCGACCAAATACTAGATTATTGCATTATAAGCTTGTCATAAAAATGTTGTCAAGTGTGTCAGAAGAATGATTTTCATTTTTTTTACTCATTTGTTTGACATGAAATGTTATCGAACATGAAATTTGTTAAGAGAATCCAAAAACATGAAATATCGTCATTAGTTTTAAATGTTTATTTAGCTAATTTGAATGTAATGAAATTGTAATAATGTTTAAAAATTGACCTACATATAATTGTTAAGGTTGTACCCAAGTAACAATTTGAAGCTGTCACAACGTTGTGTCAGCTAAAATTTACAAGAATTTAGTTGTAATAACAAGTTCAAAAAATACAAAAAACGTTTTCACAACGTTTTGCTGATGTTGCGGCAGCTAAAATGGGGATCATATTTTGGTTGGCAGTACGTTGTAATAACGTCACACAGTGAATTTGCTATAATTGTAAAACAGTTTTTAATATATCAATTTCGTTAGTTTAGCAATAACGCTTCACAAAAATTAAATGAGTTGTTTTTGCGATATCGCTGAGTTCAACGCAGAATAGGAAAATTAGGAAAAACGGATCCATAACAATTAAGAAATTATTGTTGTAACTTAGCATTCGTAAAAGTATAATAGTTATTTAAGCGATTTTAGATTGAAAAAAGAAAAATTAACCAGAAAATCTAAACTGCTTTTTTAAAAACACAATTTATAAAAATAACAATTTCGTATATTTTTTCCCCAATTTGATTATAAAAACGATCTTGCATAACTTAATTACTTTGTTTTTTTATGCTACATAATTTTTTAGTTAGTATTCATAATTGAATGGCCAAGTTATATGTTAAATAATTATTGTTTTAGATTCTGCATGTTCCAAACGTAAAAACACTTGCAGGAATAAATTTATCGGGCAGTTTCTAAAGTTACCTCAGATAAATAATATGCGCCAACAAATTAATTGATATAAGTAAATAAAATTTAAAATTTGTCGTAAAATTTTTATTTGCAAAAAAAATTCATCAATTTGAAATGTATAATATAATATCTTTAAAAAAATTAATCAAACTACAAATTACAAGCGTTTATTTTCGTGTTTTCATTCAGAAAAACATTTTTTTTGGTATTATATCGTACCGTTTAATTTGGCAGCCATTTTCGTGCATAACAAATAGAATTAAAATATGTCTGCAATATGTATAACAGCTATGTAGATAAATTGATATCCTTTTTACTATTTATACTAAAGTCAACATTTTTACAGCTAAAATGCTTTTTCTTTAGATGGGAAATAAGCAAATAAATGACATATTTGCCTTTAGTAATAAATATTGCGTAGTTAAAAGGAAAATTTCATTCAAAATATTAATACTATAATGGGATATTATCGTTTCTGAAAACTACTTACCGTTAATAACATTTTAGAAAATAAGTAATATTCATTGCCCTTAATAACTATAATGCTTTGTCTAGAGGCCTATCGTTGTCCTCCTAATAACCAAAATTGTTATATGTTAAGCATTTTCACGGATTGCTTTAAGGTAAGCAATCTTTCGTTGAGGTGGCCTTTGTAGTTTTGTCGTAAGTAGTTTTGCTTTGTGTGAAAGAAAATGTGAAAAAAGAGGATAAAACGTAGTTGTTGTTTATAAAATGAAATTCATGTAGATCATCAATTATTTTTACAGAGAACTTAAAATCAGAATGCAAGTATGTTGGCTAGTCATGAGACATTCTCAACCAATGAACTCATAATATGAATTTGTCAAGAAAATATATTTTCATTTGTTTGAAATAAATAATTTTATAAACATTGTTTTTAATTTTTTACAGCAACATTCAATGGTATGCGTTATTGAATAGAGGATATTTAAATAGTATGATTTATAAAGTGTGAAGCAATGGAATGAAAACAAATTTCGTTTTGTAGGGCAAATATACAAATTTTGCTGCAACTCTGTAATTTCTGTAATTTTGCTCTAATTGCCATTTTCTTTTCAAGTGGTGTAACTGAACGGTTAATGCCCAATGGCAAAGTGCATTTTATTAAATATGGTGATACTTCCTAAATGCGTCGATGATCCCATCGTGAAAAATGAAAGCCCATTTTCTTTTCTTGACCAATAAAACTAAGTTTTTTTCATAATAGCATAATGCTGCTGATGAAGCATATCACATACGATAACATCATCTACCATATTAATAGGAAGGCAGAGAAGTGCTGAATTGAATTTGTGATGCTGTTTGTCTAGTTGCTGGCGAAAGGAATAATCAGTTCGTTTAGGCATATAAGGCATTATCATGCTCTCCGATGACATGGCAGTTAAGACATCCATGATAAGTGTTGAAGTTTACTGTAACTAGAGCAAGACTCAGACAAAGCTAATTGAGCTTTCGAAATTTTGGTTTCATTTTGTTTTCGATTAGTATCTTTACCTTTGATTATACTACCAGCTGCGGCATCACAAATTAAGCAACGGATTTTAATATCTATTTTGCTATTATTTATTATCATACCGTTTTGCAAGATCGTTTACAAATCATCTACAAAGCCTTTCAAATAGTTGTTCACCGAAGAAGGTTTACTATTGCCACAGTAAATCCCTACAACCATCGGTACAAAATCGTCGATCTCGCATGTATTACGAAGTGAACGGGAAAAAATTGAGTTTTTGAGCTTTTATAAATAAAAACTCCATCAATATTTATACTTAGACTGATGGAAATTGAACTATCTAAGGATTTGAAATAAGATTCTATAAAGCAACATTTAACACATCGATTCCAATACAAACCACCAGCCAATGGTACTATACTTGCAATCTTGTGGTGTATTAAACAAGATGCGAGCATCACATTGTAGTGGTTGCAATTTATTTTGTTTAAGGCATTGGTTATAAATCGTTAAGAGCAGTTCCTTTAAAGCAGTTTGTGCAATCAAAAAAGATACTGCCTATATTTTTATCTTATCATGAAAGTCTTTTGTATCCTCTTCTTCTTCATCTTCGTTATCATTAAGGAAATATCCGAATTTTTTGATTTGATCATATATAGAGTTTACAGATGTTAAAAGTTTTGGTAATTGAGGTAGAGATGGCTTGAAAAAGACATAATTGCTCTCTCTTAATTCAGTATCACAATTTTTATTGGAAACTAAATTGGTAAGAACCTATAAAACATAGGTAAGAACCTATAAAACAAAGAAAATAAAATAATACTTGTTATCAAATTAAATAGACATTTTTGAAAAAAAAAAAAAACTAACTTATGTTTACATCCTTTGTTGCTTGTAGTTGTTGTGATACTACACTAAAAGTGATCAAAATAAATCATTTTTATTTTTCTAACAGTGTAATTGGCTCATGTCAATCGTTTAACGTTAATACACAAATTTTCGTAATTAATTAAGGTTCAATTTTCAGCTGTTTAGTATTGATCTCGGACTTTCTATGAAATGTAGAACTGCGTGTATATTTCTTTAATGATTTAAAATAATAGTTATATTTTTATTTTCCATTATATAAAATAATATCGAGTGCACTGTTACAGCCGACCAAGTAAAACCAAATAATTTTTTTATGGTTTGAAAAATATACATGACGTATGCTCATAGCATGAAATTAATTGACAATATGAGTGCACAGCGAATTTGCTTTACAGAAAGCTCAAACTCAACAATACAGTTTAAATTATATTGTATTCATCTTTTGCAGCTATCTTGCTATTAAAAGAACTAAACTGATTAATTGGGATTTGACTTTGAAATTATACAAAAACGATAATAAAACGTTTTGACTTTAACGCATAAATACTTGACTATAGTAGCAAAATTGCTTTCCACATAACAATTTTGATTTTACGAAAATAATGATATTACTGCTATGAACACATATTACCTATATAAGGGAATTAGCTGTTTTGTTTACTGTCACAACGTTTCCAAAACTAATGATTTAGCTATTTAACTTTTATAACTATTTCGTATAGTTTTTCGGATTTCGAGACGTTGTCACAGCATAACTTTTGCTGTGAATGACAATTTACCGAGTCAATTGTTACTTGGGTAGGGCAATAAAACAATTACCGTTTGTGGTATTTTAATTTAATTTAAAATCATAAATTCATTCTTATAACATATGTGAAACGAAGAAGAGCTTAAAATAAAGTAAAATTGTTGTAAGGTTTCATATGTTTTTTTTAGTTGAAATAAATAGTATAAATTCTTCAAATTATTGTGTATTGAATAAATTGTTGGTGGTACACTGATCCAGCTTTGTTCAATTATTGTCATGGTCCTTCGAACGAGATTATTATAACGTACTCAACAATTCATTACAGTTTGAAGAAGAGAAGTATTTCAACTCGAAGAATTCAACAAACCAAGCCAAGCCGCCATAGCCACGTGAAAAAATATCGATAAGTATAACCTTTAATTACCTGCTTATATCTTTGAAGTGAAACATTAAATAAAGACAGACTATTCAAGCTATTTGTGTTAATTATTTGAAGTTTAACTATTTGTGTTAATTATTTAATTTTTTAATGTGCATTTTGTGATTGTGAAAAGGTTTGAACAGCATTTTTGTTACTATTTAGACAATAAGTTAATTAATTCAGTGTGGTGTAATTCGTATTTATAATTATATATAAACATTAAAGTAACATGAACACGCTTAAGAAAAGACACGCGGTATTAAAGGGACAAATGTCGAGAGCTGTAACCTTTGCAACTCAATTGAATGATGAAACACCCCTTGAAGAGGTGAAAATTCGGTTGTCGCGGGTTAATGAACTTTTAAAGGACTTTGTTCAAAACGAAGATAGCATGTTCGCGCTTGATGATATCATCGAGTCCGATATGGAAGAGTTCGAAAATAAATATTATCATGTAGTATCGCTGCTAAACACATGGCTGCGTAAAACAAATCTCCATGAGCAATCTATAAATGTATCTTTGGGAGAGCAAAAACCGGTATCAGAATTTAAGCTGCCTCGTTGTCAAATACCAGTTTTTGATGGAAAATATAAAGATTGGCCGTCATTCTATGATCTCTTTAACTCGTGTGTTCACGAATGCCAAGCGTTATCTGCTGTCCAAAAGTTCCAATACTTAGAAAGTGTACTTCGTGGTGAAGCAGAATCACTAGTAAAACCGTTCAAGGTTACGGAGGCGAGTTACATTGAAGCATTTCAAATGTTGTGCAAACGATATGATCGTCCGAAATATATTGTTTCTTCCCTTATTGAAACGCTAATGGATGAACCATCGATTAGAAACTTAACAACAAACAACATCAGAAAGCTTTCGAACACAACCGAAGAGGTCATACGGGGCTTAAAGGCTCTAGGTGATCATGCAGAAGCTCGGGACCTTGGGTAATTTATATTGTTACAAAAATATTTGATGAAGAAACTAAGCATTTATGGGCACGAGAGATAGGTAATACATCCTATCCAACAATAAATAATTTAACAACATTTCTAACAATGCGGGCGGATACTTTAGAAGATGTGATGGGTAGTAAAAGGTCTTTTCCAAATTTAACTTCTACAAAGCGTCAAATAAATACCATGCATGTGACCAGCAACGTTGATTGTCCAATCTGTTCCAACTCTCATAGAGTTTACGAGTGCGAGAAATTTCGGGAAATGAACATTCGTGATAGGAGAGAGTTAATAAAGCAGCTCGACAGATGCTTCAACTGTCTAAGTGATACGCATAAAGTTTTCAAGTGCAAGGTAAACCGAAGATGTCTAACATGTAAGCGAAGACACAACACTTTATTACATTTAAACGAGGAAGAAAAATCTCAAGGTACAGCAATGCTAGCTATGGCTAATCCGGGTACCAGCAACCCTAAACTGAAACCAAAGATCACTGAAGCTTCAACAAGCTTGTCTTCAATAACAGCAATAAAGCTGGCCTTTTACCAACGGTACTAATCAAAATTAAGGATTCAATGGGGAATTTTCAGCGTGCTAGAGCTTTAATAGATTCAGGATCGCAGTTAACATTGATTACGGAGGCATGTGTGCAACGTCTTCGACTTCCTAGAGCACATGCAAAAATATCTATTAAAGGTGTTGCTTCAAGTTCAGCGGGTATAAGTAGAGGTATAACGGAAATATATATGAGCTCAAGATTTGACGCTACTCAATACATCGAATCAAAGGCATTGATTTTGTCCACAATTACATCACAACTGCCTTCAGTAGAGTTTGATATGCCAGAGGCGCTTAGATTAGATAGTTTACAGCTAGCTGATCCAGCATTTAACATTCCAGGTCACATTGACTTGTTGATTTTTTTTTTTTTTTTTTTTTTTATTAATTAGTTAGACATGTTTAGCACACTAAATATGAAATATTCATTATTTAGACTCTTTGAATATCCGAAGATACCATGTCAACTATAAAAGTAGGAGATGAGGAAAATGGAAGGAATGGGGATATAGGGATAGCTATACTAATTGTTTTAAATGATGATGGACATTTTCTTTAAATGCCTGAGGGGAAAATTCATCGGGAAATACAGAGGAAGGCATTGAGATCCACAATTTGGCCACTCTATTAAAATAGTCGTTTTGGAAGGACACAGTTCTACAACGAGGTATTTGTACAACAAATGGATGGGATAACTCGGCAGCTCTTGTTTGTCGATTATACTGCGCACACGATGGAAGGATATTTTGAATTTCCTTAGAGGAGAATTCGCTAAAGTTATATTTATAGTAGATTGACAATTCAGCCACATTTCTTCTGTGCTGGAGTGAATCAAGCTGGTCCGTTAGTTCGGTATTACCAATCAACCGTATTGCTTTCCTCTGAACAGAGTCTAGACAATTTATTGTTGACTGACCAGCACCTCCCCAAACATGACAGCAGTACTCCATACATGGACGAATAAAGGACTTGAAGATTAGCAAAATTTGCTCGGGATTGAAATATTTTTTACATCGACTCAAGAATCCTAATTTTTGCATTGCAGATTTAGCGAGGTTGAACACATGTTTATTCCATTTCAGGTTATTTTGAATATCCACTCCAAGAAGTCTAACTGATTCAACCTCACGCAATTCCTCATGGTTTATTTTAATAGGAAAATTTTTATGTCGCTCTATTCGTGAAAGACGGCATAATTTGGTTTTGGTTGGATTAAATGAAACAAGATTACGATCTCCCCATTCCATTATACGCTCCAGATCTTTGTTGATAGAATCAATTAGCAACTCTCTATCAGTGGTAACTGCAGTATGAGATCGAAATTTAGGAGATGCATGTGATGCATGTAATGTGCTGTCATCAGCAAAACTATGGATTGGGTGCACTTTAGAAATAAGTAAGTCATTAATGTATAGAAGAAACAAGGTTGGTGAGAGTGCCGAACCTTGGGGAACCCCAGCATTGGTTGTGAAAATATTGGATGTGATACCATCTAAATTAACATGAAATTGGCGACCTGTAAGAAAACTATGAATCCATGAGACAGTAAGATGGTCTATGCCATAAGATTTTAATTTAGCTATAAGATTTTTATGCCACACTTTATCAAATGCTTTAGAGATGTCAAGTAAAATACTGAATGTTTCACCGTGGTTTTCCAGCGATTTGTTCCAGAGATGGGATACGTAGGCTAACAGATCACCTGTTGCATGACTTCTACGAAAACCATACTGCTTATCATCAATAATTCGCGACATTTCCAAATAATCTATCAAATTGTAGTTAACATATTTTTCAAATATTTTAGCTAAAACCGACAGAATTGCAATTGGTCTATAATTGTTAGGATCTATCTTACTGCCTTTCTTTGGTATGGGTTGAACGCTGGCCAGCTTCCAAGAGTCGGGAAATATTCCGGTTTTATAAGATAAATAGAAAATTTTTGTTAAAATTGGAGCTAGTTGTCTAGCAAAGTTTTTAAGAATGAGGGGTGGAATACCGTCAGGGTCAGCAGATTTGTTGATATTGATAGAAAGAAGCATTTTCCGTACAATATTGCAACGAAAAATAATTGGTTTCATTTTCGTTACAACTGGGGAAATGAGTGTAGGAGAATAAGGGGGTTCAACTATGTTTGAGTTTTCTGCGAAAATACGACCCAAAAGATCCGCTTTCTCTTTCGAGTCGCTCACGGGAATGTCATTCAGAACTAGGGTTGGAATAGAGGATCGAGTAAAATTGCTCTGGACTGATTTAACTGCCTGAAAGAAACTACGTGAGCCAGATGGGTGCTCGGCGAATTTCTTTGCTTTCTTCTGGATAAACGCGTCTTTGTCCAAGTCTATTTTGAATTTACAAATATTTCTGGCTTTCTTATAGACTCTATGGGTTTCAGGAGTTTTATTAGCGTTATACGTCTTGAACGCTTTGCGTTTATTCCTTACTGCCTCATCAACATCCCGTGTGAACCAATGCTCAGTTTTAGGAGTGATTAATCGATTTGGAATAAACAGCCGCATTCCTTCTTTTATGATTTCAGAAATTCTTATTACCGATGTGCTAGGATCTTGATCAACACAACAAATAGTTTTCCAAGGTGTTTCATCATAAAAGTTTCTCAGTCCCTCCCAGTCAGCGCGTTTATAGTTCCAGACCCGACGAGGATTTGCTTTAATTTGTTTCGGTGATGTAAATTGCACTATTGCTGATATTAGTAAATGGTCCGACGATCCCAGGGGTTGGTCAACTTTTGTCTTCGTAGTATCTGGTTTGTTTGTCAAAAACAGATCCAGCAAATTATTGTTATGATGTGAATTGTCTGCGATTCTAGTGGGACAATCTATCATTTGCGTCAAACCGTGATAATCTGCGAGTATCAGTTCGGCTTGCCTTCCTACGTCGTCAGTGCGCGATGAATACTTAAGCCATTCTTTATTATGAATATTGAAGTCTCCAAGAATAACCAGTCTTGCTTTGGGGTAGTCCGTGGTAATCTTGTCTAGATTAGCCGATATTTTATCGAAAAAGGGACATCCTGGGGGAGAATTTGGGGATCTGTATAATCCTATTACAAACATAGTTTCATCAACACCTGAGATCTTCAGTGCTATAGAATTATGGTGCTTAGAGTTCAACTCGTAGGCCTTAATTCTCATACATGAAAGTGAATCTCGAACAAATACACAGACACCGTGTTTGTTATAAAAGGAATGTTCCAATTCGTAACTAGGTATCCGGTATTTATCGAGATCCAATTTCGATGCTTTGCCACTAACAATTGTTTCGGTAAGAAACAATATGTCAGGTTTATTTTTTTCGATGTAGTGATGAACCTCGTTTAGATTCGAATTGAGACCTCTTATGTTGGTGAAGTCAATGCTAAGCTGTTGGTTCACTCTGCTGCATTTTTGTTGAGACAAAGACTTACCCTTTGACATTGCAGGTATAGATACTGAAATTCGGCCAGGCCTAAATTTCAACACTACACAATACAACAGAAACTGGGTATCTCTGTCACAAAAACACGATAGCAGGTTTCATGCAACAGTAGCTAGATAAGAGAAAAGCAAAAAAAAAAATAAAATAAAAAATGGGGACACAAAAGACACTAACAAAATTGAAGAGTACAAATAAAGGGTTAAATTTGAAAATCTCACTAACAACCAAAACTAAATTTTACCTTCCCTGTTACCAAGCAATATTAAACAAATTTATGATTTAAAATAATAAATAAATTTATTACATCAAAACAATAAAAGGTAAAATTTTACCTGCCAATCTGGTAACAGCAAATATAAAATACCAAATAATTATCTAAAAAAAAGAACAATCTCACCAATTATATAATTGTACGCCTCCGTTCTTTAACAATTTTATTTTCATAAACACTAACACAAACACTATACAATACACTTATTTTCGATTATTTGTTTTTTTTCCCTTTAAATAAACACTAACACAATCACTATGACATACACTTTTTTTTTATTTTCGATTATTATTTTTTTTATTTGTATTTTTTCCCATAAAATTTTTTTTACCTTCTTCGTCTGTTTCTGGTTGATGAATTATAAATAGAATTATAGTTGATTGGGATCAATCAGTTTTTAAAAATTCTTCTTCCAGGTAAAATCGTAGATGATGACAGTACTCAAATTGCGCAAGAGACTATCTTTGGTTCACTCAAAAAAATAAAAGTCACTCTTACAAAATTTTTATAAATATACAACACACAAAATTTTTTGACAAAAATACAAATTTTTTCCTTCAAATCCAAAAATAATTTGCAAACCAAATAAATTTTTTGTTTTTTCAAATAAATTTTTTTGCAATCTACAATATTTTTGGTAAACTAAAAAAAAAATTTGTGAGTTGTATATTTATAAAAAATTTATAAAATTTACTTAGTTTTTTTTTGAGTGCTGGGTCATTGCTGGAGAGGTCACCTATAATTTGATAACAAAGAATTTTAATATCGAAGGTGATCAGTTGGAAACCGATTTGGATAAATCCTTACGAAGGTTCTGGGAAATTGAGGAACTTCTCAGAGTTAAGAAATGTACTGACGAAGAAATATTATGTGAAAACCATTTTAAAGAAAATATGTACCAAGATGAAAATGGTAGATTTGTTGTGCGGCTGCCATTTAAGAAGGTAGATATGAACCTCGGGGAATCAAAATGGTTGGCAATCAAAAGGTTGAATAAGACAAAATCTCGACTTGACTCGAATAGCGAATTTCGTGATGCTTATGTAACATTTATGAGAGAATATAAGTCTCTTAATCATATGGAGGTCATACCAGATCCTGAAATTGAAGTACATCCAAAAGATTCGTGTTACCTTCCACATCATGGAGTGATAAAACACGCAAGTACAACCACAAAGCTGCGTGTTGTGTTTGATGCGTCAGCGAAGTCAACGTCTGGTAAAACTTTAAATGATTACCTATTGATTGGTCCTACCATACAAAAATCACTTGTAAATATTTTACAAAGATTTAGAATACATAAAATTGTATTCACGGCGGACGTGGAGAAAATGTACCGTCAGATATTAGTGGATCGACGCGACATAGACTTCCAACGAATTGTTTGGCAAGAAGCACCTTCACAGCCTATCCAACATTATCGACTCCTAACTGTCACGTATGGAACGGCTTGTGCTCCATACTTAGCCACAGCAGTTTTATGGCAGTTAGCCGAAAATGAAAAGGTGTCATACCCAAAGGCATCGAAAGTTATAAAGGATGATTTCTACATGGACGATTTAATGTCAGGTGCTAGCAATGCGAAGGAAGCTGAAATTCTTATTGAACAAATAAGAAATGTTTTGAAGAAAGCTGGTTTCAATCTTTGCTTCTAATGATCTAACAGTCTTACAATCTATTCCGGAAGAGCATAGAGAATTTAAAGGCGCATCTTTGACCAAAGAAAGTTCTTTAAAAATATTGGGTTTAGAATGGCAACCAGAAAAGGACAAATTCGGCTTTAAAATTGTATTAAAAGAACATCCTATCGTGACTAAACGAGGCATTTTATCCGAAGCATCAACAATATTTGACCCTCTTGGATGGCTTGCGCCTACTTTAGTCAAAATTAAAATATTCATGCAGCAATTATGGATGTTAAAAATGGATTGGGATCAAGACATCAAGAAAAGGAGAGTGGAGTTGAATTGGAGAGAAAAAAAACGGTCGTTGTTCATCAAGTGGAAACATGCGAAACAATATTTAACATCCTCAAAACAAATGTGTCAAGTTTTTCCAAAATGGTTCGAGTACAATCTTGGGTCAACCGATTTATTTACAACTGTAGAAAGATAGTGCATTTATCTACAAATTGTTCATCACGACTAACAACAAGCGAAATAAAAATATCTACTTACCAACTTATACGTTGGAGTCAGAGCGAAGATTTTCAACCTGATATTAGGGCTATCAATATGGGAAAAAGTTTCCAAAATGCTAGCAAACTGTAAAGTTTGAATCCATTAATCGACGAAAACAAAATATTACGAGTTGGAAGCAGAATTGAAAATTCTCTAGCCTCCTATGAAGTCAAACATCCAATTATTTTAAGTGGCAAAAGCCAACTTGCAAAGAAGATTGTCGAAGAACAACATCTAAAATACTTACATGCAGGGTCGACATTATTAATAAACATCCTCAAGCAAAGATATTGGATACTTGGAAGTCGAAATTTAGTACGCAAAATTATTCATAAATGTGTCACATGTACACGGTACAGAAACACCCCAGCACAGCAAATGATGGGAGATCTACCGGAAGCTAGAGTGACGTTCTCAAGACCGTTTTTAAAAACTGGAGTGGACTACGCTGGTCCAATTTCATTGAAAACTATAAGAGGTAGAGGCCAAAAAATCTTCAAGGGCTACATCTGTATATTTGTGTGTTTAAGCACAAAGGCAGTGCACATTGAACTGGTCAACGAACTAACAACAGATGCCTTTCTTAGTGCCTTCCGAAGATTTACTTCAAGGCGTGGTCTTTGCACTGACATGTATAGTGACAATGGGACCAATTTTGTCGGGGCTGACAAGGCTTTAAAAGAGTTATTTATGTTTATAAAAGTCAATTCTAATCAAATTTCTAATTCTCTTTTAAGTGAAAATATAAAATGGCATTTCAACCCTCCATAAGCGCCGCACTTCGGCGGTCTATGGGAAGCTGAGGTTAAGGCTACAATATATCATATGAAACGGGTACTTGGAAATCAAATATTAACGTACGAAGAGATGTCAACGCTTCTCTCACAAATAGAAGCTATTTTGAACTCCAGGCCACTCTGTGGGAATAATACAAATGATGACATCGATGCTCTCACCCCATCGCATTTTTTGCTTGGTCACGCCAACACATTGGTTCCAGAGCCAGACTTGAATCACATCAAAATTTCAAAATTATCACGATGGCAAATGGTACAGCATATGACTCAGCATTTTTGGTCACGATGGCATCGTGAGTATTTAACAGCATTACATCAACGATCAAAATGGCAACAAAAGAACAACAACGTTGAGATTAATAACATCGTTTTAATTAAGGACGACAATCTACCTCCAAATAAATGGTTGATTGGTCGTGTTGTTGAGTTACATCCAGAGGAAGACAAGTTGGTGCGGGTCGTAACGATTAAAACAAAAACCGGAATGCTTAAGAGGCCAATTCAAAAAATCTGTATACTTCCAGTATGCTGAACCTGAGGCTTCATGGTGGCCGGAATGTTAAGAGAATCCAAAAACATGATATATCGTCATTAGTTTTAAATGTTTATTTACCTAATTTGAATGTAATGAAATTGTAATAATGTTTAAAAATTGACCTACATATAATTGTTAAGGTTGTAGGGCAATAAAACAATTACCGTTTGTGGTATTTTAATTTAATTTAAAATCATAAATTCATTCTTATAACATATGTGAAACGAAGAAGAGCTTAAAATAAAGTAAAATTGTTGTAAAGTTTCATATGTTTTTTTTAGTTGAAATAAATAGTATAAATTCTTCAAATTATTGTGTATTGAATAAATTGTTGGTGGTACACTGATCCAGCTTTGTTCAATTATTGTCAAAATTGTTATAATTTTTTAAATATTTTTAGAATTTTGAAAAAATGTTTGTATTTTTGATTTTGTAGGAATTTTCAAAATATTTTTAGAGTTTTGAAAAAGTTTAAATTTTTGGTTTTATTATAATGTTTGTAATATTTTTTGAATTTTGAAGAAAGTTTGTATTTTTGATTTTGTTATAACTTTTGCGATATATTTAGAATTTTGGAAAAAGGTTTTTGAATTTCGAATTTTTTATTTGGAAAAAGTTTATATTTTTGATTTGGTAATATTTTTAGGAATATTTTTTGATTTTTGAAAAAATTTGTGATTTTTTTACAATTTTTAAAATGTTTTTGGAATTTTAAAGAAGTTTGTATTTTTGATTTTGTTATAATTTTTATAATATTTTTAGTATTTTGGAAAAAGTTTGAATTTTCGTATTAAGAAATTTTGCAATAACTCCAGACTTTTGAGAAAAGTTTCAATATTTGATTCTTTAAGAATTTTCGGAATATTTTTAGAATTTTGAAAAAGTTTAAATGTTTCATTTTATTATAATTTTTGGAATTTTGAAAAAAGATTGTTCTCTTGATTTTGTTATAATTTTGGGAATATTTTAAGAATATTGGAAAAAGTTTCAATTTTTGATTTTTAAATCTTTGCAATATTTTTAGAATTTTGAGAAAAGTTTCAATCTTTGATTTTGTAATAATTTTTAATTTTTGGAATGGTTTTAGAAGCTTAAAAAAAAAGTTTAAATATATGATTTTATTTTAATATTTTTAGAATATTTTTGGAAATTTGAAAGAATGATGAATTTTTGATTTGGTAATTTTCAAAATTACAACTATTGTGAAAAGTATATATAAAACAAAACAAGAAATACATAAATATGCTAAGGTAGAAATGAATCATAGAGATACATAAAATTATTCACAAATAACAAGGGTACAACTTGAATAAACAACTAAATACTTATATAAATTAGAGTTTAGAAGTTAGTAGAGATATCTCTAATGAAAATATGGTGGGCTGAAACAATTTGAATTTTGTAATGGTCAAGACCACGTTCTGTGCATGCATAACATTTTCTCATTACTTTCTTCTATTTGTAATGAACACTGGACGTGCTAGTGAGTCACTAACAGGAAGCATGCAAGACTGCATGCCTAGCGCGGTTTTTGTTCCAACAAGTTTCAATCATGAGAGTTCGAGAATCAATTTCCCCCAGTTCAGTACAAATGATCAGATATGCGCGCAATAAGACAGTGTAAACGGAATGAAATGAGCATTCTCTCAGAGACTCTGATGACTCCAAAGGCTAAAGAAACCAAGATCATCACACACACAATATGATTAAAAATTATAACATTTAACAAGCATAAGATAAAGGTTTCACTTACCCCATGGTTTGTTACAAATCAAGCTCTTTATGCCCATGTAATTTAATCTAGTTAAATTTTTGACCAAAAATGTTCCAATAATAGTTGACAAGCTTGACCAATATAGATTTGCTCTAATAAACTATTGACAAGGTTGACCAATAAATTGTTTTAAGAAATTTTTGACGATGTTCATTTATAAATTGTTATAATAAATTGTTGACAAGGTTGACCTATATGTCAACGATGTTGACCAATAAATTGTTGGCAATGTTAACCAATAAGTTTTTCAATAAATTGTTGATAATGTTGACCAATAAATGGTTATAATAAATTGTTGACAACGTTGACCAATTAGTTTGCCAATAGATTATTGACAATGCTGACCAATAAATTGTTGTAGTAAATTGTTGATGATGTTGACTAATATGTTGTTATAATAAATTAGTGACAATGTTGATCAATAAGTTTTCTAATAAATTCTAGACAATTTTGACCAACCAACTTTCCAATAAATTATTCCCAATGTTGACCAATAAATAGTTGTAATAAATTGTTGACACTGTTGGCCGATAAATTTTCCAATAAATTGCTTTTGATTTTGATCAATAAATTGTTCCGATAGATTGTTGGCAACTAAATTGTCGGCAATTGTTGGCATAGAAAATGGTGGGTCGCTGATATGCTCGTGGATTGAAACTGTTGCTGGCATCTTATTTGCAAGAGGGACTCTTTCATACTCCTAAAAGATGAAGTTTAGCATAAGAATTGCAGTAGGACATAAGTGATTGTTCTCTTCATGATCAGTAAACTTTCAGTTGCACCAGTGTGTTCAGATGACATGGCTGGAATAAGGTCAGACTAATTTCTCTAGCATGAGGACTTTTCGTTTCCTCGAGTATGCAAATTAAACATCTCGTTTTTTTATAAATAGCGTCACCAGAATTGCTCGGACCAAATCAAATGAAAACTTCATTACCTGAACCATGATCGGTACACTTCTATTATTGGTTGTATTCTTGAAAAATAGTCCAGAAATATAACGGTATTCTGTACAAGACGAACAAAAGAAAAAACAAGTTATA